>CAUJNA010000182.1:115000-207500 GCA_963377175.1 Effrenium voratum | reverse complement strand
GTGCATCTTGCTCTTCATTCGCTGCGTTATTTGGTTGTCCTTTCGTAAATCTTGCTCTGCACGTGCTGCGTACTATTTGGTTAACGTGTTCTCGTGCATCTTGCTCTTCATGCGCTGGGTGTTATTTGGTTCATGTGTTCTTGTGCATCTTGCTCTTCATGCGCTGCATGCTATTTGGCTAATTTGTTCTCGTGCATCTTGCTCTTCATGCGCTGGGTGTTATTTGGTTGATGTGTTCTCGTGCATCTTGCTCTTCATGCGCTGCGTTATTTGGTTGATGTGTTCTCGTGCATCTTGCTCTGCATGTGCTGCGTGCTATTTGGCTGATGTGTTCTCGTGCATCTTGCTCTTCATGCGCTGTTTGGTTGATGCGCTTTCGTGCATCTTGCTCTGCATGTGCTGCATGCCATGTGGCTGATGTGTTCTGGTTCATTTTGCTCTGCATGCGCGCGCGCAGAGAAAGATGCGCGAGAGCGCATCAATCAAATAGCAGGCCGCGCATGCTGAGCAAGATGTGCGAGAGCGTGCCAGCCGCAAGACACGCGAGAGCGCGTCAGCCAAACTGCGCGCAACGCATGCAGAGCAAGACGCGACAGAGCGCCTTAATTGCACGCGCAGAGCTAGGTGCGCCAGAGCACATACGAGAGCGCATGAACGAACTAGCGCGCAGCACGTGCAGAGCAAGATGCGCGAGAGCGCGTCAGTGCAGGCAGAGCAAGATGCAAGCGAGCAGATCCACCAAATAGCTTGCAGCGGGCACAGAGCAAGATGCGCGAGAGCAAGAGCAGATCAAACAAGAGAGCAGATCAACCAGATAGCGCAGCGCGTGCAGAGCAAGACCCGCGAGCGCAGCGCAGGAGAGCACGCAGCGCGCGCAGAGCAACCTCGAGAGCGCATCAGCCAAATAGCGCGCGCTGCGTTGAGGGCAAGACGCGCGAAAGCAGATCAGCCAAATAGCAGCCGGGGGAGCAGAGCAAGGGCTGCGAGAGCAGATCAGCCAATAGCACGCAGCGCGCGAGCAGATCAGCCAAAGTGCACACGGCACACGCAGAGGAAGGCGTGCGAGAGCAGACCATCCAAATAGCACGCAGCGCAAATGCAGAGCAAGCCCGTGAGAGCAGATCAGCCAATGGCACACAGCGCCTGCGGAGCAAGACTCACGAGAGCAGCAGCTAAATATCATCATGCAGCGCGCAGGGCGCGGCCCGTGAGAGCAGATCAGAGCAAGATTCGCGAGCGCAGGCCAGCTTAATAGACCCACAACGCGCGCAGCGCATGCAGAGCGAGGCTGTAAGAGCAGAACGGCCAAACAGCGTGCAGGGCTTGCAGAGCAAGACTCAGGACAGGAGATCAGCCAAGCAGTGCGCAGCGCGTGCAGAATGTAGGAGAGCAGGTCAGTCACATAGCGCTCAGCGCGTGTAGAGCAAGATGTGCGTGAGCAGAGCAAGAGCCACTAGAGCGTCAGAGCCCAATAGCGTCAGAGAAAGATGCGCGAGAACAGATTAGCTATGTAGCACGCAGATGCAAAACAAGACTCACAAGGGAAGATTAGCCAAGTTGCAAGCTTTTTCGCGCAGAGCAAAATGCACGACAGCAGATCGGCCAAGTAGCACGCTGCGCGTGCAGGGCAACATGCGCGAGAGCAGGTAAATAGTGCGCCGCGCGCGCAAGAAGCAGATCCCACGAGAGCAGATCAGCCGGATAATTAGCGCGCAGCGCTCGCCAAGCAGATGCACGACCACAACAGCACTCCGCGCTCGCAGGGCGAGATGCACGAGCGCAGATGAGCCACCTAGCTCGCAGCGAGCAGAAGAGCAACATGCGCACGAGCAAATCAGCCAAATAGAATCGCAAGCAGTGTGAGCAGCAGCCAGACCTGAGAGCATGTTTGACAAATAACGCACAAGCGCCCGCAGAGCCAGGTGCACGAGAGCGGATCAGCCAAATAGCACGCCCTACGCGCGCAGGGAAAGATGCGCGAGCGCAGATCAGCCAAATTGCACGCTGCGCACGCACAACACGCGTGAGAACCAAAGAGACACCATCTTGACATCTTGAGTCAGATGTATTTATGCTGCTCACAGACACACGTGCTGACGAGCTACAGTGCGCAGGCGGTTGTCGTGATGTGCACGGAGCTGCTGCAGTGAACATGCGTGGCGCGTGCTACTTGTTACGCTTTCGGGCTAGCCGTTCTTGTAGTTACCGGCTTGGGCAGGGGATTCCCTCCCAAATGGTTGGTAAATGATGTCCACCCAAAGGTCCCTAATTATGATTCCTGCCCATATGTGTCTGTTTTTCGTTCGAGGGTACTATCCCGGGGGAACAAGTGGACCGAAGCAGTGGACCTGCTTTGACCGCAACACAGTGCACAGAATATGTCAAGGGTTTTGTGGCAGGAGAGTTTCGCAGAAGAACCCGAACTGTCTGCTGACGGAACCATGTCTGACAACAAGGCTGGTTGGGACTGCTCTGACGCAGCTTGTGAGTTCATAAAGCAGCGCAAATCGGACAAGTGCTTGGTACTAGGATGGAGGAAGAGGGTCGTTTCTCCCACTGGTTGGGCTGCGCGCGAATGTTTTCTGAGCTGTTTGCTGACCAAGATCCGGCTTCACTGCATGCAAATATGGCTGGTCCCCAGGTGATGCAAGCTGTACCCAGTGCCTTTGTCACAGAGGCCACGGGTAGCGGATGTCCAGCGAAGTTTCCAGGTTTCTCAGGTTCGGGATTCACGACTTGCGCCTTCCCTTGTTCACGCTGTGTTGTGAGACAGAATTTCGATCAAAAAGCCCGAAAGGCAACGTACGTCGAGCCGAGTGGCGCCCCCGTCAGCTGCCAGGGTTTGCGATCGCCACGTTCCTCCTTCTACATTTGGACCGGCGTCGGAGCTCCAAACCGCCTGCTGCACGAGAAGTACATTTTGGAGATCGAGCTCTGGATGTGTGCCGGGTTCTTAGGGGAGCAAGTTCCACACCAATTCTTGCTCTTTGCCGTGGGAAGGTTCGACGACCTGGCCAATACTTGACTCGCCTTGCGTTGAGAGATGGCCTTACTGTTCCCGTGCCGGATGTTTGGTGTACACGTGATGCCCAGAGCATCTTTTTTCCAGAGGCTTTGTTTGCATGTTGCCGCGGCGATTTCCTTTAGGGGAGCGTCTCTGCCGAGGCAGTGAAGTTCAGCCCCGAGACGTTGGAGCAGCAGGTAGATCATCGGCGCGACAATGAGATGTCGCCAGGGCCCATCGACATCTGAA
Organism: Effrenium voratum; assembly: GCA_963377175.1. Classification (NCBI taxonomy): domain Eukaryota; class Dinophyceae; order Suessiales; family Symbiodiniaceae; genus Effrenium; species Effrenium voratum. The sequence continues at coordinate 204,247 of CAUJNA010000182.1, read as the reverse complement.
TAAGATGAAGGTGGGCATTTGAAATTGCGTCTTTTCTGGGAAGTCTGCAGATTTTGAGCCAGATCTTCCGGCATGGGCCGATGCCCCATGGCGGAAGGCAGTGTCAGGCGAAAGGCCAGCCGTGAACAAGGCTTCCATTTGCTTGGGACATTGTTTTTTTTTTGTTTTTTTTTTTTTTTTTCCCCTGTTGGTTTTAAAAGGAATCTATCACTACTGGAAATATCGTTGTTGTTTTTTTTCAACCCAAGAAAATAGAACGGCACAATTTTCGGGGTCCCTCAATTTTGACACGCACCCAACTGACGGCGGGTCTTTGGCCTGGCCATTTTTCGGCCACGCTGGCGTTTATTTGCAGTGTATCCATTCAACTTCAGTGGTGAGAGAGGCGCAGACAATGTCCATGGCAGGAAGCACCGGGCTTCCGGTATTTCCCTTGGCTTGAACATCACCCCTTTGGCTTGTTTGAATTGAGCTTCCTTGTGTTCATTTGCAACGCCTCCGCCGTACTTGAGTTGGTTTCTTTGTTTCGCTTGGCACACCTTGTGCTTTGGATGTGTGGCAACTCACGCCACCAGAAAACTGGGGGGGCGGGTGAGCCAGACATTTACATCTCTTATGTGATGTTCCCTTATCCTTTTTTGAAGTTGCAAACCACCTGACATGCCTTTGGCCTTCTCATGGCAAGCAACGGCTTTCTTCTTTTCAGTCCAGAACACATGTTTGAAATGGATCTGGGAATACGAGTCTCACGGCTCGCTCGTGTTGCAAAGAGCCTGGGCTTTGTTTCTGCTTAACCATTTGCTCGGCCGCCTCCGCTGCAACGGGAAGGTGAAATGAATATAGGTGTGTCCTTTGAAGGTACCCTGTCTTTCTTCCCAAGATTCCCAGCGCCTGATTGGACATACAGTTTGCATGCCAAACTTGCCAAAGGACTGCGGAATGTGCAGCGAGGCAAGATCCTGCAGCATTTTGACATGACCAGTCTACATCTGCCACTGTCACAACACCGGTCTTTGCCAGTTTGGGCAGAGTACCTTGAGGCATTGGCAGGCAGGCGCAAAGCGCTTCTATTTCCTTATCCGTGAGGCAGAACCCTGTCCGCAGTCACCCCATGTTGGCCGAAGTTTCTCAGGAGCCTTGCTGCGGCACCTCTGTGATTCTGAGTGGTCGGACCATGTCTTGCGAAGCTAAATGCAATGTCGATGCATAGAAGATGCTACAGTTTTGTACCGCCTTGCGCATCGTTCTGGGATCGCATGTTTGGCCATGTGGGTTTGTCTCCAAATCGGCTACCTAAAGCAATTTCTCGCATTGGTTTCTTTTGTGGGCAATTCAGTTTCACCACGGAGCTCCTGACACATACCCAGCATGCAGCGTCTGTGGCTCGAAAGCAGCAACAGAGCTGGTCAAGTGGCGATTCATAGGTGTGAGTCATGGAGCCAAGTGACGCAGTGCCTTGCTTTTGTTTTCTAACACCACTAACCACAGCGACAACAAGAATGACAACAACCAAAGGTTGTGGAAACAACCTTCTGTCATGCAACACTGCGCCTTGCTGGCGGCCCAAACACTGGACTGGGATGGACACTGGGCTGTGACTGAGCCAGGCTGGATTAAGTTTGGCTGCGTGAGCTAGACGGACGGGTTGGCTGAGCGTGGTTTGGACTGGGCTGGAGCTGGCTGGGCGACTGCAGATAGATGGGCTAGTGTTTTAGGCAGGAAAAACAGGCCTGGCCAGCAGGAGATATGAGTTCCGAGCTGGCTTTTCAGCCACTTTCAACACCACTCATTGTAGCCATGTGCGCGGGACAGACATGGGTTGGGGGGGCGGGGGCGGTTGGGGAAGAATAAACTCAAGAGATCTGACCGCCCTACCCCTCACAGGCTGAAAGTTGCTCATGCCAAGCTCCAAACGGCCACCTGCAAACACAAGACCTATTTTTCCCGAGATTATGGCTCTTCCAAGCAAGAATGTGCCAAACCACATGCTATGTGAGACGATGTTTTTTGTGCCGTTCCCTTTGCTCGCTCTCTTGTAGTCTCCTCATCGGTCGTGTTAGAAAATCGCATTTTGACGCGAGAGACTGAGGCGTGCTTTGCCTCCGGATGCGTCTGCGAAGTTTGGCTCTGCCCCGGCCTTGCCAACACCTTGTTCTCATACTCCTCCCCTTCGCTATGACTGGCATCAGCCTCCTTGTTGGCTTGCCGAGCAAACCAATGCTGGTGGTGGCTGCTTGGCGAGTCCTTTCAAGAAATCAGGGGTCTGTTTAGGGTTCGCAGGGCTCTTACTTTCTCACGACACAGCTTGTGACGTCAGGGTCACCTTTGGCATTGTGTCAGACATTTGGCATCTGTTGCTTTTCATGTGCTGGCCGACAAAAGTCCAGCGCCAAGCCAGGCTTCTTTCAGCCGTGCGTGCAGCTGTCCCCAAAACACGCAGTTCCGTTTTTTGCAGGCATGGGCCGCACACAAGTTTGTAGATACATACCGTAAGCCTGCGCCGACAAGGTTGTGCTCCTGTTGAAGCCGCCGACATTTTTGGACATGACCGCCTGCCAATGGCTCTTTGCGCTGCTGCGCTTGCGTCCAGTCTAAGATTGAAGCAAATACATGCCCCTTTGTTTATGCCAGTTCCTTGCTGCTTTTCTGTTAGGGTGATTCAGCTCCTTGGCTGCACTTGCTTGAAAATATGAGGCCTTCCGCAACTCCTCCTCGCCTTCTTGTAGCCGCTGCTGCCCCTGCGCATGTCTTTCCAACTGCCTTTGAAAAGGATGTTGTTAGCGCTGCCCCCTTTCCTGCATTTGCGCCTGCCACGGATTCGGCGCGCAGCAGCTGCGAAGGCTACCTCTGTTCAGCGAGCAGGTTCGCCAAGGGCTCGCCGCAGTCTGGAAAGTTGCCCCACGGGCTGCGCGTGCGCATGCATCGGACGTGCAAATCGCGTGGCAGGTGCAGCGCTTTGGCAACCTGAGGTGTAGATTTCGTGGCAGGCGCAACATTTTGTATCCAGTGGTGCGCCTGCCACACAGTTCCTTCCTTTGCTATCTATCTCCTTCTTTGTATTTCTTCTTCATGTTTCTTGCTTACTGTATTTCTTTCTGTTTCTTGAAAACTTTATTTCTTTCTTTGCATGTCTCTGCAACTTTTCGTATCACGGGTTCCAACGAAACTTCTTTTGGTTAGTGGGGCACCGGGTTGTCCCAGAGGGTTGCCGCTACGGTCCAGTCCTGGGTTCTTTGCCCTTTCCCAGGCAAAAAATGGTAACGCTCGTAACTTGCCAAGGATTTAAAGAATCACATTTGAACGTCAAATGCAGGACCATTCAAACATTGAAAACCCTAATTGCTTTTTGGGAGAGAGCTGTTGGAGAACCCCGCAACATAACTTCATAACTGGAGTTAGGGTGGGAGTACAGAATTGGTGGCACATGTGGGGTCTGGACAGAAGTTGTACGTATTATACATCACGGTGTTTAATTAATACAAGGGGAGAGATTCGTTCGTTTCCCTTTGGCTTCCTTTGAAGAACCAGCAGCACACGAGCTGATTTCGATTGACTGCATACGGCACAGACGTGCCCAAGAACTAAGACTCAGCCTGACACGCTCAAAGAGGTACTCTGAGCAAGCAAAATTATGGCATTTCATTTGAACGCCAATGAAACACTGGACATTTCCGGGTTTTGGGAGCCCAAACTGCAGGTTGGTGGAGGATAACCTGCACCCAAGAGAGTCCTTGCCCGACCAGTGGCGGATTTGACTGACCCCCCCCCCTCCCTCTATGGAGCTCGCAAACGCAGCAAGGAAGATGGCGCCTTGCCGCCACTGCCAAGCGAGAAGCGGGACTTGGAGGAATGCGATGAGGCCCCTTGGAACATGGCAAGTTGCGCCGGGTCCTTGTGCTTGAGAAGAGGCCGTGCAGTTTTGCGGTGCTTGTTGGCTTCTTGCACGCTTTTGACTCCCCTTTAAACGCCGTGCACAAAAGAAGACACCCGCATGCCTTAAGGACCCCGTTGAGCCGTGCTTGTCCTACTTGGACCGGACCGAGCCCGGCTCGTTCGATGTAGCGCCGAATCGGCTTCTCCACGATGAGGGCTTAGAGTCCTTGAGCCTGTTCCTTGCAGCGTCTTGGCTTCATCTCTTGGGCTTCTGCTGCTCTGCGCTGCTGTCCTTTGCTCTGCTCTTCTCTTCTCTTCTTTTTCTAAGCTGCCCACCCCTCCCACTTCATCCCGATTGGCTTGTGCGAGACCAGTTTGCCTATCCATACTAGTTCGCTCGCGACTTGTTTTGCCATGCAGCTCCCCATGCTGTACAGTATCTGCTGCAAGCTTTCAGAGATTGTGTTCCCAGACATGTCCAGCTAGGTCGGGCACCTAAGGAGGTGCAATGCTGCCCGCACAAGCTCACATCGCAGGTCGCATCACACAGGAACAGCCTTGGCGAGGAATAGGGTGGAGCATTCGACAACGGCCTTTGTGTGGATGGTGAACTCCACACCAAGCCGGATTGGACATCGTTACCACCCCATCCACCCACTCCATTTTCATCCCTGCTTGGCCAAGGCCAAGTCTTTCATAACTGCTTTTGCAAGCTCCAGTGTCTGTTGTTGTTGCTGCATGCAGCGATCCTTTTTTAATTTGCCTTCAGTTTTCTAACCATTTGATGGCTCGGGGAAGTCTCGACTTAGTTGCGGGGCAAGCTGGACCAGCTCGAGCGACTCCAGCATCTCCAGCTTGGCGAGATATAATCCTTAGAGGCAGCTCGTTGGGATGCCACTGCATTTTTTGGTTGGCATCTAAACTCTGCGGGCAGGAGTCTTTCCACAGAGGAGTGGCGGCGAAATCAAAGGAATGGCTGTAGCTCCTGCTGTATGCACTCTTGTCTGGGATATTGGCCGCAGCCCGATGTGCTGCGCAGGTTTCCCTGGTAAAAGACACTGATGCCTGAGGGCGACCCTGAAACAGACATTGCCATAACTTGTAGATGCGTTCATCGGTCGTCCCATGCATCGTCTATCTTTTTGCAATGTTTTTACTTGCAAGCTGCTGCGGGGGCGGCTTGCTCCTTAGTGAGGTCTGCGCAGTTACTGCACTTTGGCAGAGCAATTGTTTCGATCTCACTCCGAACGCATCAGAGTTGATTTCTCAAGCGCGCAACAAAGTTCTCGGACGGCTTCGATCTGCACGGCTTACCCCACGCTCAGGGTAACCAGTGCATTTGTGGCTGCTTTGCTTGCCTTGCTGTTCCTCGCACAGGACAATCACCACATGTTCTGATTCTTTCTTTCAAGCAGAAAGGTGGCATTGAACCACCTAGTTGCGGGCTGCGCAGATGCAGGCTTCAGTGAAAACCGGGGAGGGCTCCCGTGTCGCATGTTGGTTGCTTAAGCATTTGGGCCTTTTGGGAGGTGATATTTAGAGGGGGATATCGGAGTGTTGTGGAAATTCGGGGAGATCGAGATGAGGTGGAGGTGGAAGGGCCTCAACCCAGGCGCGGCCCGGAAAAGAGTTCCCAGCCCAGCTGAGCAAGCCATGAGTTCAAGAAAGTTGAGGGCAAGCATTTGATCCTTGCAGATTTCTCCGCTTGAAAGGGTTCTTGCGGTAAGATCGCTTACTTCTTGCACAGACACCGAGAGAGAATAGCTAAGATTGGCCCCTGCACAGAGAGAGAGAGAGAGAGAGAGCACACAGACCAACACAGATTGATGCCACGGAAGAGTTGATCAGATCGTGGATACATAACGCAGAAGGTGACAACACACAAAGCGACACAACAAAAAATAAAACACGCGGCACGCTCGAAACGTGGGGAGATCGTGTGCAATAAGTTTGCGAGATATTTCGCAGAGAGATGCCCCGGAGAGGTCTTGCTTTGCGCTTACACACGTCATGCCCACTTTTTGCAGAAAGTTGCACGGTGATTGCGCGGTGAGACATCGCGTGAGGTATCTTTTCGTACCGCCGGCGATGAGCCGGTGCCCTCTGCGGAAATCAGCCCAGTCGACGTGTGAAAACACGAGTGTTATAGAACTTATGAGAGGTTTCCCTGCGATCCTCTGCAAAGATTGGCGTGCAAAATATCAGTGTTTCTTCATCTTGTCATCCTTGTGCGAGCTCTGCGGGCATTGGCGTGGTCGCTGTGCAAAAACCCGAGTGCTTCGCAACTTTTGAAATCTGCGTGGTCGATGTGAGAAAACTGGAATGCTGTGCGACCCTTTGCGGGGGTCGCGCGCAAACACCCGAGCGTGTGGCAACCTACGCTCGCTGCGCAACCGCGCGACCTTCTGCACACTGTGGTTGATGTGCCAAGAGCCGTCGAGCGTCTTGCAAGAAGGAGCTTGCGCAGAGAGCTTCCTCACTCGGATGAAACAAGCGCGAGACAATGCCCAAGCCAGGCTCAGCCAAGAGGAGCTGATCATGATCTCAGAGCTGCAGGAAGCGCCGGGCTCCTCAGCGCAGATTGGAGTTGGAGTTGGGCGCACACTGTGCTTAGACCAGGCAGAGTGCGTACATGCACGACAAGGCGGACATGACGCGCAGCCACAAGACAGCCTGCTGGGCGCCCCAGTGACCGGCAGAGTGGCAGTTCTTTGCGTTGCGTGCCTCACGACTCGTGAGTTCGTCAGCAACTGAATTGGCAGCTATTTCACGATGCAGCCAGTCTGGTTCTCTTAGAGCTCCACATGAACGCAAACAAACAAACAAGCAAGCAAGCCAGCCAGCCAACCAACCAACCAACCACCCAACAAGACAAGCAAACAAATAACACAAACGAAGAAACAAAGAAACAAACAAACACAGAAGCAAAGAAGCAAGGAAACAAAGAAACAAAGAAACAAAGAAACAAAGAAACAAAGAAACAAAGAAACAATGAGGACAAACCGGACAAGACAGGACAGGACAAGACAAGACAAGACAAGCAAATCCACAAACAAACAACAACAAAAACAAACAAACAAGCAAACAAGCAAACAAGCAAACAAGCAAACAAGCAAGCACGCCAGCGAGCGAGCAAGAAGCAATCAATGAAACAAGCAAGCAAGCAAGCAAACGAACAAACAAACAAGCAACTACTTGGCTTGCCTCCAAAATTGCCCTCGAAGAGAGACTCACAAAAAGCAACACTTGTTGATTTTGCGTGGGTGGCCAAATCGGACACATCTCAAGCAGACACTGTTACGTTCTTTCCTCGCACCGGACATCCTCAATTTGTCATGCATTTTGCAGAGACGGCAGGCGGGTATGTAGCCACACTGGCAGAAGGACTGCATGCCTCGCAACCCGCGTGGGTGCAACACAACAGCGCAATGCAAGCAGAAGCGGTATGCAAAAGGTGCCACATGCCATGGGTGGCAAAAGCTACCATTGAAGAGTGCGCGCGCATGTGTGTTTGCACTGATTCCAGCGTGCGTAAAGTCATGAACTCGGCAGCGAGCTGACTCCCGCATGTAGACAGGTATTTTCGGATGTTGGCATGCTTGTTTGTGCGCACTGACACTTTTTTCTTGGATCTTGCTCAAGTCGCTTTTTGTGTATCAGTTTTAAAATATTTTGCTCATATTTGATTTTGAACTTATTTTGCTCATATGTATCTTGCTCATGGTGAAATTGTGTTTCTATCTTCGATGTAACTTGGTCATGTGTATGTTGCTCGTGTTGCTCTTGTAAATGTTGCTCATCAGTATCTCACTCACATTTACTCATATTCTGCGTATGTGTATCTTGTATCTTGCTTATTGCGTTTGCGCTTGTGTATTTGGGTCATACAGACACTCGATGCCCAGTCTCCTCTTGATCGCCAAGGACTCGAAAAAGTCGCAATGCCAAGGGATTTCACACATCAACCCGCGGACAGCGCTGAACTGCAAATACCTGTTGCTTCTTTACACAGGGACCCGCACGACTCCCTCAGCGTGCGTTTCATCAACCTCCGCTGCCTTTTCTCAAGACATATCTTTTGTGTTAATGGTGTATCTGGCTATGTATGTTGCGCAGGTGTCTGTTGTGCACGTAAAAAGCACCCTTTTTGCGATTGCTAAAAGCCACGCTTCCGGGTGCCGCGCAAATGTTGCGTCAGCCTCAGGCAAAGAACTGCTGCAGTGGCTAATCCGGATGGCAGAAAGGCGAGCCTCGGGGATTCTGATGATGGAAGTTCAGATTTCAAGCCGTGCACTTTCCGCGCTTGTGCGCACTGCACCAACCTTTTTTGTTTTCTTCTCACAACTTTTGGTTGTAAAGGGAAGTCCAAGCTATGCGACTGAACACCAAGAGCTGGCCACCTGCGTCCTATTTTCTACGTGGGTCTCTGTGACATGCCCGAACATTTCGAAGGACCAGAGCCAGCCAATGGCTCCGATGGTCCTTTGCGATGCTCCAAATGAGACAAACAGAGGTCGCTGAAAATTGCTGGCCCTTGAACCTGCCATTGCCGCCTTTAAAGGGCGCCCTGCACGGGGTGCCCATTCACCGCTGTGGCCAGGGGCGGAGCAGAGGCGGGCCAAAAGAAGGTATGTCAAGGCGACCTCAATTGGGCGGCAAAAACGTCCGTGTGGGTTCCCTTTGGTTTCTTTTTGGTTTCTCTTTGGCTTCCCTTTGGTTTCTCTTTGGTCTCCCTTTGGGTTTCCCTTGGTTTTCCGTTTGGGCTTCCCTTTGGTTTCCCTTTAATTTTCCTTTGGTTTCCCTTTGGCTTGCCTTTGGCTTCCCTTTGGATTTCCCTTTGGGCTTCCCTTTAGTTTCCCTTTGAGTTTCCCTTTGGTTTCTCTTTAATTCCCCATTGATTTGCCTTTGATTTGCAGTTGGTTTCCCTTTGGGTTTCGTTTTGCGTTTCCGTTTGGTTTGCCTTTGTTTTCCCGTTTCCTTTCGTTTCTCTTTAACTTCCCTTTGGTTTCGCTTTGGTTTTCCTTTGATTTCCCTTGGGGTTTCGTTTTGGTTTGCTCTTTGGTTTCCTTTTAGTTCACCTTTGGTTCTGTTTGGGTTCTCTTGGTTTACTTGTAATTTTCCTTTGGTTTGCTCTTTGGTTTCCCTTTAGGTTTTTCTTGTCGTTTCCCTTCTTGTTCTCCTTTAGGTTCCCTTTGAGTTTCCGTTCATTTCCCTTGGGTTTCCGTTGGTTACTCTTGAATGTCCCTTTGAATGTCCCTTTGGGTTTCCCTTTCAGTTCTCCCCCATCCCTTTGGGTTTTTCTTTCGGCGTTCCTTTGCGTGTCGGTGCCCCTTTGAGTTTTCCTTTGGTTTTTCCCTTGGGTTTCTCATTGGTTTCCCTTGAATTTCTCATTGTTTTCCGTTGGCTTTTCTTTGTCACCCTTGGTTAACTCTTAAAGGGTGTCCTAAAAAGGTGTCCGAACTCATTTCCCTCGGTTTCTCTTGGGGTTTTCCGAGGGTTTTCCCCCGCTTCTTCCTTTAAGCCTCTGCCTTAGCGGCGCCGAGCTCGGAGGCCCGGGAGTTTCAAGCGCTGGAGGCGGCGCACCTGGAAGGCGCGGAAGTTCCCGGCCTGAGGCTCGTGTGGCTGAAGAAGAGCACGGCGTGTAGCTCGTCTTTTTCTTTTCAGGTTGGAACGAACCCCCGAAAAACTGGTGGGTTTCTCGTTTTTCCGCGCCGGGTGCCCTTAAAAAAAGGGACACCCTCAGAGGGGATTCTCTCAAAATGGCAGTTTAACTGCCCAACCATTGGGTTGGAAAGATGCCCCCAGCTGATCAGCCGCCTGGTCAGACGGTTTTTTGTGTTTGCTCGGCTATGTCTTTTAAATGTCAACACCATAAATCCCAATTTGGTGTTGGTGCTGCCCGCACCAAAGGATCCACGGGTTTCATGCTGGCCAGAAGGCTATCGGAAGGCTATCACAGTCGTTTTCTCATCTGACTCTTGGCTGGATTGTCATTAATTAGTCTCCCGAGAACCACTTGATCATCACACAATTGGTCACTTCTTAGGGATGCTGCCAAACTGCAAGCTGCGGTTTCACCTCGGCGTCCGGCATCTCCAAAGTGCCCCTTTGGGCACTTGACCACAGTGGCCCCATGCGAAGTTGAACTCGGGGGCGAGTTTGAAGCGCGCGCCAGGTGCTCTGCAGCAGCAAGACGTCATGGACGCGGTGAAGAAGTCGGGGTCTCGTTGATGAACCTCTCGAGTTGTATGCCAAGCTGGGCAAATGAGTCCGGCTGCGTTTGGGGGACCCGCTGTGCCGCTTCCAGAACTTCAAGCCCTTGCTTCAAGTGGGCCAATCTTCTCGTCTTTTCGCAGCTCTCTCGTTCCGGCCAGGATCTTGCAGCAGGCCGGCAGCAAGGCCGGCAGGGCCGGGATCCACCCGGCCACTTCGCCGCCCGGGCGCCCTTTCGAGAGAGCGAGTCGCCGGGTTTTCGGTTTCTGCCGCTGACCGAAGAAGCCAAGGGTCCCTGCGGTGGCAAGCAACGGTGAGGAGCGCAGTGCAGAAGTGCAGAAGTGCAGAAGTGCAGAAGTGCAGAAGTGCAGAAGGGCCAATTCAGATGGTAATGGAGACGGCTTTCGAAGAGAGTTTGGAAGCCCTAAAATGGCTTCAGTTTGAGGGATTCCTTTGTCAGAAGTTGAGAGTTCTTTGGATGCCGATCCTGCTCACAGAGACGCAGCCCTGACTTTGTGCCGTGCCAAAGCTCCCTCTTCGCGCGGGGTCCCAGTTGCCGAGGGTGAGATCTCTCATTTCACTTTCCTGTCTCTCAACGACTGCTCAGATGATTTCTTTGTCCGCGACCGGGGTGGGGTTCTTCATGTTGAGACCAACTTCAGGGTAGTCTTGCAAGGTCAACGGCGCCTTTTCAAAGTCTGCGCATGCTCCTTCGAGCTTTCAGCCATGCTTATGTTGCCTCTTTTTAAGCATCCGCTTGCAACAACCAAGGGCAAGCAAAGCACGCCACGCACGGGCCATAAACGTCGGACTTCAATGGGGTGCTGTTTAGCTGTTCATGAGGACTTGTGCAACTTTTGTTGCCTTGCATTTCTGCCGCACATCATCCAACTAGTCCTGCTGCGGAAGGTGCCTGGCAAACTGGACACAGGTAATCCTTAATTCTTGTAGGCAGACTATGCTTGTACACGTGCGGAAAACATGCCTAGGACTCTTCCCATCGAATCTTGCTCCCCTAGACTTTCCAGCCACAAAGCTAAGTGCACTTGCAGAGACCAAGAAAGAACCAATGTCCAAGCACGTGCCGGCCATTGTCATTGTCCCATTTCTGTCTTGAATCCTTCGCGAGGTCCGTATGGGAGTCCAAGTGTGTGTCAAAATGGTGGCTTTCCCCTCTAAATCACACATAGACACTCTTTTTTTGTTCTTGTTTTTCCTTCTTTCTTTCTTTTTTTTTCCGGGACCCCAACATTTTGTGGTTTTTCTTTTGGTCTCCCTTTGCAGCTAACCCAAAAAGGGGAGCGCCCACAGCTTTCTCTTTCGGCAGGCCATGGCCCGCCCTCAGCTCTCCGGCAACCGCCCCCTCAGCGAGGTGGGACGCTTCGGTGATGAGCGAAGGGCGAGGGGGCGACAAAATCGAGCGAGCTCAGGCGGATCCTGAGATGGCAGGCCTCGTGCAGGCGGAGAAGGCGCGAGGGGCCGAGGTGAAGAACCTGGAGCTGAATTGGAACACTGAGCTGACAGTTTGTGACATCGGAGCTGGTGAATGTCTCCCGCATTCAATCATTTACTTGGTTAAACACCCTGCCAGAAGCACCCAGAACGAGGTTTTCGTCACGCGCGAAGGATGCGCGTTGCGCATTGCGCATGACATGATACCGTCACTGAAGCGGATCGAACCGAGCGGATGCGCATCCCCCTCTTGCTCCGGCAGCCGAAGGCTTCCCTATATTTCCCCAGCAGCACCTCATTCTGGCTTTTGTTTTTTAGTGTGTCCCCAGTTTGTTTTTGTTGTTTGCACAATTTTCGGGGTAAGCAAGACGGGGGGACTTGGCGGAAGCGTACTGTAGCGAGGAGAGGCAGATGAAGTGCATCGAACTCATTGCCTCTGAGAACTTCACCTCCCGGGCGGTGATGGAGTGTTCAAGCCTCAGCCCGTGCAGCTTCCCTCGTTGGTTTGGAGCCGAATCGGTTTGGTGGTTTGGTGGTCTTCTGGAGTGGGTGAACCCGAATTTACCCTCTACAAGAAGGGGTTCAAATCCGAATCCAAGCCACCAATCCAAACCACCAATTAAGCGTAACCTGAGTATGTATCAATGTATCATAGATTGGAATGACTCCCAAGTGGGCGGGGTGCCAACTCCAAAAACACACCATGATGGTTTCAGAGCTCCAGTCCCTGCCAAGAAGGGGTTTAAGCAACCTCTATTGCGTCCAATGGCCCCATCCGCTGGATGGCCCGATGGCTCGTTGAAGATGGCTTCAAGTCGCGGGGGGGGGTCCTCACTTCTTAGGAACGACACATGTGATTTCCGATTTCGAGTCCGGAGTGTGGGCGATGCTGTTTCGGTGTGGTAGTGCAGGGTGATTCCGTGGCGCGTGGTGCTGGGCTGTCGGATTCCGGGTAGGGGGGTGCTGGTGACCCTCTGGCGCATCATGTCGGCTGGGGGTGCTGAGTGTGCTGAGTGTGCTGAGCGTGGGGATTTTTGGCGCACTTGACGTGAAGCTTAGGTCTGGGCTCCTGCCTCACCAACAAGTACTCGGAGGGTCAGCCCGGTGCCCGCAGGGCTCCCAAAGCGCGCGCCGGGCCTTTGAATCCCGGGCCTCTCGGAGGCCGTCCGGCCGGTACGGGTCCGCCGGTCGGGCGGAGTTCTGAGGATACTACGGCGGCAACGAGGTCATTGACAAGGCTCCGGGGTCGCCTTTGGCCCCGATTTCTGCCTTGGAAAAATCGGCTCCCAGCCGTCCGGTTCCTGAAGTTGGAGGTTTTCTAGTTGGCTTAGCGGTTGGGTTTTACATTTAGCCCGCTAAAAGTGAAACTCACTTTTGGCAGGGGATTTGAGGACCCACTTGCGGCAAACCAGCGAAAGCGACTTTTCCCAGGGCTCGCAGAACTCAATCCGAGCGGGTGGCCAGGTGGAGAACCTGTGCAAGGATCGGGCCCTGAAGGCTTTCGGCTTGGATGAGAAGGAGTCCGTGGGTGGAAAAACGTGCGCGACTTCGAAGAGATTCCCCGGAAGTTGGGTTTGTCTCTAAAGGGGGGGGGAGGTGCCACCCTCCCCCCTCCCACAAAACTGGAAGAAGCAAGGTTCCCTTCAGGTTTCACTTCAAAAACCATCCAAGTGGCAGTTTTCACTGCCACAGGAAGCAGCCTTCAAAAGGCCAGGTTTTTGCTGACGGTCCGGGTCCCACGGTTCGCTTCTGAGGGTTTGCTTTTTGGATTGCCAGCACTGAGTGCCGGGATTCGCAACTTGGGAGCTTTGAAGCTGCTGAATGCGTGCCATGCGCTGGAACACAAGTAAGAAATACTTGCTCAAGGGGCAGCCAAAGACGATCCAAGCAGGCCCCCCATCTTGCACTTGTCTCAGTCTGTCCCGCTGGAGCGGGACGTGCCTTTCCAGGTTTACCCTCTTTCCGGACAGCAGGCTTCCCCAAAGCGAGAGTAGTCTTCTTTTTTTCTGGAGGGAGGGTACACTGAAGGAGTTTGGATGCAACCCGACGGCGGTTGACATGCAGCCCAGGAGTGGGGCGTCAACGTGCAGCCCTACTCTGGCAGCCCAGCCAATTTTGCCGCCCGGGACTCGCCGAGAGTTCCAAAGGAGGGCCTGCTGGAGGGATGAGTTGAGTAGCAAAGGCTCCGCAATGCCCTTCGGTTTGACTTTTTGAGTGCAAATATGATTGTTTCCCCACTCGCCGGCGCTGGATCCTTCGGCAACAAACAAGCAGGGGGGACATTCGCAAGTCCGGAATCCTTCCCTAAACCAGAAAAAAAGCTGGCTTCGGCTCTCTCCCTGTGGTTTCCCTACGGGTCCGAATCCCAGGCCGCCCTTCGGACCTTCGGACCGACGGACCGACGCACCGAGGTCTACACTGCCCTGCTGCCGCCCCATGCCCGCGTCATGGGCCTGGACCTGCCGAGCGGCGGGCACCTCACCCACGGCGCGCGGTGGGGGGGTTGGAGGGGGCGGAGGCTTCGACCGTTCTCGGGGTCTCCCAAAGCCGTGAGTCAGGGGATACCTGGGTATTTCTGAAAATAGCCCCCCCCCCTTTTTGGGCCCCCCTTTTTGGGAGGGTTTGAAGATGACACCTTTCTGGAAACCAAGCCAAAGGGGGTCCGAATTTTGAGAAAGACAGTCTGCCCAAACGGCCGCGAAGACATAAATCATGAAGGAAGACCAGTCTGATTCACATCGGCAGTGTCACCGGCCTGCTGCGTGTCCTTCCCAAAGGCATTGCGTGTTTGCGAATCTATGTCTCTGTGTGTGTGTGTGTGTGGGTGTGGGTGTGGGTGTGGGTGTGGGTGTGGGTGCGGGTGCGGGTGCGGGTGCGGGCGGGCGGGCGTGCGTGCTTGCGTGCGTGCGTGCGCGACAAAGCTTCATTCTGCTGCTGCGAGATTTGGTCTTTGTAAAGTGCTTGGCCTGCGGCTCCTGTGGCCTGCGAATCCAGGAGCCGCAGGTCGACTGCTGTTGCCCATTTGTCTTCGGAGCTTGGGACAATTGACGCGCGCGCTCGGCAATCCTGATCTGGGTATGGGTCAAAATTAAACTACCAGGCGACCGCAGGTTTTAGTCCATGTTTCCGTTTACTAGCGTTCCTTTTTGGGTACCTCATTTTGACCCACAGCCATCTCGCCAACGAAAGCGCTCGCCCATCTGGGCAGGCTACTACACGGCCAAGAAGAAGATCAGTGCCACGCATGGTGCCCAGGGTTTGCGGTCTGGAGCTGACGGGGAGGTTCTGATTGAACTTTGTTGGAGGCTTCCTCTTACTTGCTCTTAGAGGCTTGTTTTAAGAGTGGTCACGTTGCAGCATGGGACATGGGGGACGAACTCTTTTTTGTTTTGTTTTACCCAGAAAGTAGTTTCAATCAGAAACAACCTCAATCATGCATTTGTGTCCACTTGAATATCATACCCGTTTTCCAATGTCCATTCAAAGAAGAGCTATTTAGGGACTGTCGCCCCTAAAACAGATTCCTTTGTGTTTTCCTCAAAACCATTTCTACACAGGTACCAACTACCAAGCTCAAAAGAATCCTGCACCTTGGATGTTTCTCTCCAAGCTGACCTTTCTTTTGTTTCACCACAGGCAAAGAACCACATGGAAACCGGAAAAACCGAGCGCCATTCCATGTCCTTGGAGAAACATCCCCCCCCCCGCCACATCCCCACATCCGCTTCCCGCCCGGCCGCGCCAAGCGCGGGACTTCAGGTCCATCTACTTTGAGTCGCTGCCTTACCGCGTGCACCCGGAGACAGGGCTCATCGACTTCGATGAGCTGCGTAAGACGGCGGGGGGTGGGGGGAGGCCCAAGAACGGGTGGGGGGGGGGGGCGTGGGGTGTGGGTGGGGCAGGTGGGGTGTGGGTGGGGCAGGTGGTAGGGTGGGGTGGGGCAGGTGGTAGGGTGGGGTGGGGTGGGGTGTTTTTCCATTTGGTACCTTCCAACATGGAAGGTCCCAGGCAACCAAGTTGTAAGGGCCTGGGAGCTTCCATGGAAGAAACCAAAGAAATCCAATGACTCTATGGGTCCCGGTCCAAATCCCATCCGATTTTGGCACGGTTTGGAAGGGCATGATACTGGGAGGGAGGCCCCCGAAGAAGGGAAAGTAGTCTGACACCTCCAATGGCCGAAATGAGAAAATCGAGGATACAACTCGTGGGAGAAATGTGGCTCAGGGCAACACCTCAATGGTGGACATACATTCCCCTGCTTTTCTGATGTGCAAAGGGTCCA
Source organism: Effrenium voratum (assembly GCA_963377175.1). Classification (NCBI taxonomy): domain Eukaryota; class Dinophyceae; order Suessiales; family Symbiodiniaceae; genus Effrenium; species Effrenium voratum. The sequence goes on along the minus strand of CAUJNA010000182.1, from coordinate 188,427 downwards.
AAAAAGGACTCATGACCATTCCATAGCCAAAGCGTGGCGGATGATGGACACATCAATCCCAAATGCAACTTGCTGGTTTTGAAGATGTGTGCAGACCTTCAACCGGACTCAAGATAGACAGACAACACAGGCTTTAGCTCAAGAGTTTGTTTTGGTCTGGACATGTTTGGAACAAGCTGGAAAAACACATGCCTGCGACATGATGGCAAACGCGGCAGCCGTTTCGTGAAGGACTCCGGAACTTTGATGGGTGCCAGCCCCTTGCGCATTCTTTTTGTGCGGAGCGCAGCTTGCGCTAGGCGCTGGTCTTCCGTCCGGCCATGATCCTGTGTGGTGCTTCTGCTTATCCGCGCGCGTGGCAGCCGAGCATGCGAAGTGAACATGGAGAAACAAAATTGCTCCAGTCGGGGAGCTTTTCGCCTCAGTCTCGGGCGAGACATGAACGTTGACGATGCCCTTTTCGCGTCCTTCCTTCAATACACCCCCCTCAACTGTCCTTCGGAATCTCCTTGGCACTTGCCTTTTTTCTTGCGGTTCAAGGGTATGCCCTCGGTTTCCATATGCAGCAGTTTCATGGGATGACCCAGGCGGATCTGAGAGAGTTGAACCCGAGTCCTTGCTTCAAATCGATGTTCAACAGCTATGCTTGCTCACACGGATGTGGCTGGAAGGCACATTTTGCCAATGGAAGCCACACCCAACAGCTACCGTTTTTTTCTTCCACCCGAGCGCGTTCCGCACGCCGTGACGCCCGAGAAAAGCCCCGGTGTCGAGGTGGTCGACTTTGCCAAGTTCCGGGAGATTGCGGACGAGGCCTCGAAGACCTGAAATGTCCACAGGGTCCCGCAGCAAACTTCACATTCGAATCATGTCGACCCTTTTGGACCTTAAAACCAGGTTGTTGTTTTTTTTGGATGCGGCCTGTGAATCTGATTCTCAGCTCGGCAGAGCGCGTGCTGGTGGCGATCAGCTCCATGCGCGTCTCAGGTGGGCGCATACCTCATGGCAGACATCGCGCACATCTCCGGGCTGGTTGCCACCGGCTTCCACCCCTCGCCCTTCCCTTTCTGCGACGCAGCTCGGCCAGGGTGAAAACAAATCCGCGGCGGTTTGGTTCGATGATGGGCAGATGGGCGAAGGTTTTCAACCAATGGACTGCAGGTGTTGGTCCATTCACCAGGGTTGCATTTTGAGGTTACATCTTTTTTTTCCTTGACTCCCAGCCAGATGGTTTGAGCCAGTCACTTTGGCGTTGATCATCTGGCGGAATCCATCTATTTTCCAAAAGTCCAAGGTGTTGATGGCTTCAACCAGGTGCTTTGACAATGTTCAACCAGGTTCAAGCAGCAACTGTCCTTTGCTTCCTCCAAGGTGGTGACGACCACGACCCACAAGTCCTTGCGAGGCGAGGTGCTACTGCAATAGCCAAGTGAGGCCTCTTGCGCCTTACAGTGACACCAGGCAGTTCAGGATCAGGGTTGTGGGATCAAGGGGTTTATCCCCATTTCTCTGATACAAGGTCTTTTTTCTTCCTTTCTGCTTTATCACAGAAGTGGTCATTTCCCACAACCCTGTTCAGGACTCGTTTAGACATGGTTTGCCGGGCGCACTTCAGGGAGCCGGGAGCCCGCATGTTGCATAGACTTCTATTTTTTTGTGACGGCAACAAATGATGCGAGGGATGATGTCCTGTGCCACCTTTGCGCTGCGCCCCAACCACCAACCCACCCAACCAACCAACGGACCCCCCAAGCAGGCAACAAGTCAGCAACCAACCCGGGCCCTGCCCAAAAGCCACTCCAAAGGTGGCAAGTACCCAAATCTCAGATCCAAACATATCCAGCTGGACCGGGCCGCAAGGCTTTCGGCCGGTTCAAGCCAGAGAGCCGTCAGTTCAGTTGAGATGAAGCGAAAGGCCCCCCAGTCGATAGGATTTCTTAGGTCCGGGACCTTAAACACTATTCCTGCCCACATAACTTACACCTACCACCCACCCAGGAATTCCCGGTTGTTTGTACCTACCAAAATCACAGCCCTGACCTTCCCAGCAACGCGCTTCGTTGATGGCCAGTGCGCCGTCATACTTTTCCTCTCAAGCTCATGTCCAGCAGTCTTCGGCACACAGACTGGCCTTGAAAAAGTCATAGGAGGGGCTCGTGTCTGACCAATGCACAGGCCCATGGTCGTTGCTCAAGTACCACTTGTGTGGCAAGCAAGGCATCGCAAGGCTTTGTTGAGCTGCGGCGATCGCGCCCGAAGGCCCAAGGGCTGGCATGATCTTCTTCAAGTACTCCGAGAAGGTGCCGGACATCAAGGACGATGCAAGCCTTCAGGATTTGCAGGTCCAAAAGGTTGGAACATTGAAGGAAGAGCATGTTCCACTCGCCCCATGTCCCCCAACCTTCTTCTTGGGTCTCTGTGAAGGGACAAGGGAACGCATCCATTTCAGGCTTGCCTCTTCTCTGTGCCAGCGAGCCACACAGGAGCGCATCGATATGGCGGTCTTCCCCGCATTGCAGGGCGGCCCCCACAACCACCAGACACCTGGCAGTGGGGTGAAGGTGTGCTCTTTGGAATCTGAACCATCTCAGAGCTTGGGATGTAAATATCAACTAGGGCCTCAGCTGAATCTGGGGATTGATGCCCACCTCCAACTTCTCAGAGGGTTGGATCATGAAATGAGGTGCAGATTCGATTTTTGAGACCTGCAATTGGCTCGTTTTGTGTTTCATATTTCTGGTGCCCTTTTTGTTCGCTGGCTCACTCATTTGAACGATGTCTTCATTTTTCATGGCCCTGACTCTGATGGAGTCTTTTCGCTGATGCTGAACTCCCCCATGCATTGCACATCGAGGGGGCCGTGCACGCAGTACCAACACTGGAAGCCTGATAGCTCCTTTGAATGACCTTTCTCCACGTTTCCCCAGTTTGCCTCCTAAAGCCCATAACTGTTTGCATGTTGAAGGCAGATCCGATCCATGCACATTCATTCAGTAAACCAACCGCAACCCAAGGGAGAGAGTTTCCAGGGTTTCCCTTCTTCTTAAAGTCTAGCTGTGCCTTTTTTGCGGGTACCCCAATTTTGTGTTTGTTTAAAGGGAAACCACGAGGGAACCCCGTTGCGCCATTTTGGGGGGTCGATTTTCCCAAGGATCGGCGGCTTGGCCGCTCAGCTTTTGGAGGTGCAGACGCCGGAGTTCAAGGAGCCCAGAAGAAGAAGGCGGTTTGAATCTGAGTTGGCAGCAAGGGGTTCGTTGTTCACCCTAAGGCTCCCGATTGTTTTTGGGTCCTCAACATGGGCTGTTTTGGAGGGCCCTTGAGGGGTCCGGGTTCTTCATTGGAGGGCCCGGGGGCCACATGGTAGGGGCCATGCCTTAGGGCAGGACATTTGTTGTTTTTTAGGCCACAACTTTCTCCCAACAAACGATTTCGGTGGATGGTTTCCGTGAGTGAACAGTGGTTGGACAACTTGGAATGGTGAAATGGCCAAACAATTCAACTTCACACCCTCACTCTGGTTACCATGCCACACATAGGCCGAGTTTTGCATTTAGGTTGGCAGGGGTGCGACGGTGCGCCGGCCCCGGGCAAGGGGTTTCTTTCATAAGTAACGAGTGAAAACAGAAGGGAGTGGCAAACCAGTTTGCTTTGCTTTGCTTAACCAACCAACCAACCGAGCAAGCAACCCACCAACCAAACCAACCAATCGACCGACCAAGCAGGCAAGTAAGCAACCAACCGACCGACCAAGCAACTAACCAAACAACCAAACAACCCACCAACCAACCGATCGACCGACCAAACATCCAACCAGGCAACCAACCAACTGACCGACCGACCGACGGACGACCGACCGACCGACCGAGCCAACCAAGTAAGCAACCGACCAACCAAGCAACCAACCGACCGACCAAGCAACTAACCCACCGCCGACCGACCAACCAAGCAGCCAACCAACCAACCAACCAACCAACCAACCAACCAACCAACCAACCAACCAACCAACCAACCAACCAACCAACCAACCAACCAACCAACCAACCAACCAACCAACCAACCAACCAACCAACCAACCAACCAACCAACCAACCAACCAACCAACCAACCAACCAACCAACCAACCAACCAACCAACCAACCAACCAACCAACCAACCAACCAACAGGCCGACCGACCGACCGACCGACCAAGCAACCAACCAAGCGACCGACCGACACCAACCAAGCAATGAAGCAACCAATCACTGCGACCAACCAACCAACCAACCAAGCAAGCGACCAACCAAGCAACCGACCAAGCAAGCGACCAAGCAACCGACCAACCAAGCAAGCGACCAAGCGACCGACCAACCAAGCCAGCAACCAGCCAACCAACCAGCCAGGCAGCCAGCCAGCCAACCAAGCAACCAACCCAAAAACCAAACAACCGATCGACCGACCGACCGACCAACCAACCAACCGGGCAAGCAGCCAACCAGTTAAACAAGCAAGCGACCAAGCAACCGAGCAACCAAGCAAGCGTTCAAGCGACCGCAAAGCCCAGGAACCGACCAACCAAGCCAACGAACCGACCAACCAGCCATCCCACCAAGCAACCAACCCAAAAGCCAAAGAACCGACCGACCAAGCAACCAACCAACCAAGCGACCAACCAACCAACCGACCAACCAACCAACCAAGCAGCCAACTAGTTACACAAGCAAGCGACCAAGCAACCAAGCAACCAAGCAAGCAAGCAAGCAAGCAGCCAACCAACCAACCAACCAACCAACCAAGCAACCAGTTAAACAAGCAAGCGACCAAGCGACCGACCAACCAGGCAAGCAACCCAAAAAACAAGCAACCGAAGGACCAAGCAACCGACCGACCGACCGACCAACCAACCAACCAACCAACCAACCAACCAACCAACCAACCAACCAACCAACCAACCAACCAACCAACCAACCAAGCAGCCAACCAGTTAAACAAGCAAGCGACCAAGCAACCGACCAACCATGCAGGCGACCAAGCAGCCGACCAACCAACCGCAACCAACCAACCAACCAGCCAGCCAACCAACCGACCAACCAGGCAACCAACCCAAAAACCCAACAACCGACCGACCAAGCAACCGACCCACCAGGCGACCAATCAACCAACCAGCCAGCCAACCAAGCAGCCAACCAGTTGAACAAGCAAGCGAGTAAGCGACCGACCAACTAAGCAAGCAAGCAAGGAACCGACCAACCAAGCAACCAAACAACTAACCAACCAACCAACCAACCAACCAGCCAGCCAGCCAAACAAGCAACCAACCCAAAAACCAAACAACCGACCGACCAAGCAACCCGACCAACCACGCGACCAACCACCAACCAGCCAACCAACCAACCAAGCAAGCAGCCAACCAGTTACACAAGCAGGCAACCAAGCGACCAAGCAACCAAGCAACCAAGCAGCCAAGCAACCAATCAACCAAGCAACCAACCAACCAACTAACCAACCAATCAACCGACCAACCAACCAATTAGTTCAACCAATCAACCAACTAACCAAGCAGCCAACCAGTTAAACAAGCAAGCGACCAAGCAACCGACTAACCAAGCAACCAACCGACCAACCAACCAGCCAGCCAGGCAACCAACCACGCAACCAACCCAAAAACCCAACAACCGACCGACCAAGCAACCGACCAACCAAGCGACCAACCCACCAACCAACCAACCAACCCACCAACCAACCCCAACCAACCAACCAACCAACCAACCAACTAACCAACCAAGCAAGCAGCCAACCAGTTACACAAACCCAGCAACCAACCACCCAACCAACCAACCAACCAGCCAACCAAGCAACCAACCAACCAACCAACCAGCCAACCAACCGACCAACCAAGCAACCAACCCAACACCCAACAACCGACCGACCAAGCAATCGACCCACCAGGCGACCAACCAACCAGCCAGCCAGCCAACCAACCAACTAGCCAACCCACCAATGACCAGCCGACCGAGCAACCAACCAACCAACCAACCAGCCAACCAACCGACCAACCAAGCAACCAACCCAAAACCCAACAACCGACCGACCAAGCAATCGACCCACCAGGCGACCAACCAACCAGCCAGCCAGCCAACCAACCAACTAGCCAACCCACCAATGACCAGCCGACCGAGCAACCAACCAACCAAGCAACCAACCAAGCAACCAACCAACCAACTAACCAGCCAACCAAGCAACCAACCAACCAAACAAGCAGCCAACCAGTTACACAAGCAGGCAACCAAGCGACCAAGCAACCAAGCAACCAAGCAGCCAAGTAACCAAGCAACCAAGCAACCAACCAACCAACCAGCCAAGAAGCCAACCAGTTACACCAGCAAGCGACCAAGCGACCGACCAACCAAAACCAACCAGCCAACCAAGCAACCAACCAACCAACCAGCCAACCAAGCAACCAACCAACCAAACAACCCACCAACCAACCAAGCAAGCAACCAACCAATCAGCCAACCAACCAAGCAAGCAACCAAGCAACCAACCAACCAACCAACCAGCCAACCAACCAACCATGCAACCAACCAACCAGCCAACCCAGCAACCAACCAAGCAACCAAGCAACCAACCAACCAGCCAACCCAGCAACCAACCAAGCAACCAACCAACTAACCAACCAGTAAACCAAGCAACCAACCAAACAGCCAACCCACGAACCAACCAAGCAACCAACCAACCAGCCAGCCAGCCAGCCAGTCAGCCAACCAACAACCAACAAACAACGAACCAGCCGACCAAGCAACCAACCAACCATCTAACCAGCCAACCAACAGCCAAGCATTCAAGCAACCAAGCAACCAAGCAACCAAGCAACCAACCAAGCAACCAAGCAACCAAGCAACCAAGCAACCAAGCAACCAAGCAACCAAGCAACCAACCAACCAACCAAACAACCATCAAGCAACCAACCAAAGCCAACCAGTTACACAAGCAAGCGACCAAGCGACCGACCAACCAAAACCAACCAGCCAACCAAGCAACCAACCAACCAACCCACCAACCAGCCAACCAAGCACCCAACCAACCAAACAACCCACCAACCAACCAACCAAGCAAGCAACCAACCAATCAGCCAACCAACCAACCAAGCAACCAACCAACCAGCCAACCCAGCAACCAACCAAGCAACCAAGCAAGCAACCGACCAGCGAACCCAGCAACCAACCAAGCAACCAAGCAACCAACCAACCAGCCAACCCAGCAACCAACCAAGCAACCAACCAACCAAACAACCAGCCAACCCAGCAACCAACCAAGCAACAAAGCAACCAACCAACCAGCCAACCCAGCAACCAAGACCAACCAACCAAGCAACCAACCAACCGGCCAACCCAGCAACCAACCAAGCAACCAAGCAACCAACCAACCAAGCCAACCCAAGCAACCAACCAAGCAACCAAGCAACCAACCCAGCAACCAACCAAGCAACCAAGCAAACAACCAACCAGCCAACCCAGCAACCAACCAAGCAACCAAGCAACCGACCAACCAGCCAACCCAGCAACCAACCAAGCAACCAAGCAACCAACCAACCAGCCAACCCAACCAGCCAACCCAGCAACCAACCAAGCAACCAAGCAACCAACCAACCAGCAAACCCAGCAACCAACCAAGCAACCAAGCAACCAACCAACCAGCCAACCCAGCAACCAACCAAGCAACCAACCAACCAAGCAACTAGCCAACCCAGCAACCAACCAACCAACCAAGAAGCCAACCAGTTACACAAGCAAGCGACCAAGCGACCGACCAACCAAAACCAACCAGCGAACCAAGCAACCAACCAACCAACCAGCCAACCAAGCAACCAACCAACCAAACAACCCACCAACCAACCAAGCAACCAACCCAGCAACCAGCCAACCAGCCAACCAACCAACCAAGCAACCAACCAACCAGCCAACCCAGCAACCGACCAAGCAACCAAGCAACCAACCAAGCAACCAAGCAACCAACCAACCAGGCAACCCAGCAACCAACCAAGCAACCAAGCAACCAACCAACCAAGCAACCAGCCAACCCAGCAACCAACCAAGCAACCAAGCAACCAGCCAACCAGCCAACCCAGCAACCAACCAAGCAACCAAGCAACCAACCAACCAGCCAACCCAGCAACCAACCAAGCAACCAAGCAACCAACCAACCAGCCAACCCAGCAACCAACCAAGCAACCAAGCAACCAACCAACCAGCCAACCAGCCAACCCAGCAACCAACCAAGCAACCAACCAACCAAACAACCAGCCAACCCAGCAACCAACCAAGCAACCAACCAACCAGCCAACCCAGCAACCAACCAAGCAACCAACCAACCAAGCAACCAGCCAACCCAGCAAGCAACCAAGCAACCAACCAACCAGCCAACCCAGCAACCAACCAAGCAACCAACCAACCAGCCAACCCAGCAACCAACCAAGCAACCAAGCAACCAAGCAACCAGCCAACCCAGCAACCAACCAAGCAACTAACCAACCAAACAACCAGCCAACCCAGCAACCAACCAAGCAACCAACCAACCAGGCAACCAACCAAGCAACCAAGCAACCAACCAACCAAGCAACCCACCAAGCAACCAACGCGTTGGCCGCCAGGAGTACTCCAAGCAGGTGAAGGCCAACGCCAACGCGCTGGCGGAGGCGCTGAAGGCCAAGGGCCTGCGCCTCAGATCCGTCCGGACAGGTGGGGGGGGGGGGTCCTTTTTTTGGGGGCACAACTTGGTACCTTCTTCCGAGTCCATTTGTTGTTTTCGGGTACGATTTAATTTGGGGGTGGTTGTTTGGCACAAGTACCTTTTGCTTTTTTCTTTTTTCCTTTTGTGTTTGCTTTTTGTTTGTGGGTCTCGAAGTTGGGGTGGGATCATCGGATCGCGCACACTTTTCGGCGTAAGGAGAACCCAAAAGGAAGAAAGGCATTCTTATGGGTCGGAGGGAGAGGGGGACACTTGGAGAAACACGCCTCTCTCTGTTACGCGGTGTGGAATGTGCCGAATTAGGCCACAAGCTGGCCAGCGATGGAACCGACAACCACCTGGTGCTGTGGGACAGGGTGGTTGGGCGCTGCTTGCCAACTGATTTCCCGATTCCTTAGGATCCACCAGAACGGGGCTCCTTCGATGCCCACATCAGGCTGAACATGGCTTGAATGGATCAAACGCTTATCCAGTTGACTTTCTGCGGGTGTATCTTCCCCCCCCAAAAAAAATTGGTGGTTTTCCTGTAGGTTTCTTATTTCCCTTTATAACCACAAAAGGGGTGCCAAGAGAGACCCATGTGCCTTTGGCTCGTTGTCTTTGGGATTTGGCGGAGGCGGGGAAACCGAATTTCTTTGCCATGTAGGACCTGAGGCCGCACGGCCTGAGCGGTGGCAAGATCGAGAAGGCGTGAGCTGGACCTCTGGGCATCAGTGCTTGGTTCAGAATATTTGTTTTCAACAACACAAAGTGGGGGGAGAGGAGTGACATCAATTGACCTTATGCTCGCCTCATCACGATGTTTACAGACTTCTTGGTCGCATGTTTGTTCACTTCGTTCATAGCGGTACAGCTGTAGAAGCTGTGTGGCGGCTGGAGACGCCTTCACCAACAACTCATATGGGTGTGGCTCAAAATTAAACAACGCAGGTTTTAGTCCAAGGGGCCATTTTGGTACACGTTTTGAGCCTTTCCCATATGGATTCAGTGAGACTGCCCGGCATGAGCTTTGCCTCTGGTGCAGGTGTGCGAACAGGCCTCCATCACGCTGAACCGAAACGCCGCACGGCCTGAGTAACTCGAGGGGGGCGCCGACTGGAAGGAAGACCCTGGCGGAAAAAACCGAAAAGGGGGCTCCAAAAACAGAGACCCACACGGGGCAACTTGAAACCCCACTTGGTTGGCATAGGAGAAGCAAAAGGTTGGCATCACATATGGGGGTTCCTTTCATCTAGAGACCCACCAAAGGTTGGTTCTGCAGCTTCTCCAGTCCAAAAGCCCTCGAGAGGAATGCATGACTTTCAGTGAAGCTGCTTAACAACTTGGACATACATTCCATATGGGTGTCCACCAAAGGGTCCGGTTCATCCTGCCAAGGGTTCGTCTCAAAATGGAAAGGCTTCCCAAAATCGTTTGTGCTTTGGTTTCCCTACCAGAATCACTAGGGTATGGGCTTTTTTCCACTGGCTGGACGAACTCCTGCAGCCACTTTGAAACCATGGGAAGCCATTTGTTTGCTGGTATTGACAGGGGAATCATCATACCACAGTATCAGTCACATTTGGTTCGATGTCCCACATGGCTGTGGGTCAAAACCAATGGTACCATTTTGGTTGGCAGCTGAATTCACCACCGATTTTAGGCTTCCTATTTTAGCTGGGATTGGGATGCTCACTGGGGCTAACCGATTTGGATTTTGACCCATGGCCACATGAAAAGATGGCAGCTGAGGCTTTGACCCCCAGCCAAATGGGTGTACCCTGGCGCCTTTTTCGATTCTTTGGGTAGGCTCCTTTGGTCTTGCCACATGAAATCGTTTGACTGAGGCGGTGCATGGCGACGTGTCGGCGCTCTCCCCGGGCGGTGTCCGCGTGGGCGCGCCGGCGCGGGGCCTCGGGCAGACCGGTCGACCGGGGGACCGGTCGAGGGATTTTTTCCGTGAGACATGTGACAGATTGGTGGGAAACGTTACCCATGGTGTATAAATTGTCCTTCTACGTTGATTTGGTACCTACCTTTCGTATGTAAACAAGATACGAACAAAAAGTGGGTGAGGGGTGACAGAAAGGGATTGACTGACTTGCACCATGGGGAAAGTTAGTCATGGTCATGGCCGGCCGAAGGGAAGATTGATCAACCAATGGGACATGGGCAACCAGGCGGGCCTCGAAATGGGATGATCTTTGAGGCCCTCAAGATGTTTTTTTGGCGTATCTTTGGGTGACATCCCGGAACTTGATGTACGCCCTGCGTGGAGTCTGTTCCTTGGGTACACTCGGAGAATCGACATCATGCCTCCTGTGAAAACAAGTGGGACGGCACTGCAGTCAGCAGAAAAAGCCGCGATGGCCTTCAGGGTAGCTGGCTTCTGCTCGCCTGTTTCCAGTTGCTGGTTGCCAGTTGACTTGCGAAAACGGATTCCCTTCCGAGGCAGCATTTCGATGCAGTTTCATCCACCTGCGCGGTGCGTCTCTTAGATAACTTTGCCGTGCCAGCTAGGCCATGACCACCCGCGGCTGCACCACCGCTGACTTTGAGAAGATTGCGTCCTTTTTGGATCGGTGCTGCAAGATTGCCTTGAAGGCAGGGGTGTGGGGTTTGCGGCTTTTGAGGCCTCGGTGCCATCGAAGTTGCTCCAGAACGGCGTTTGGTGGCGTGTGGCCTGTGAACCGAGAACATGTTGCTATTCCCTTCTAACAACTCCCCAATTCAGCGGAGGAGCTTCAGAAAAAGAAGTGATATGTCTGACTTACCATTTCTTAAATTGAACGCAAGGATGACATACCTGCCAGAGCCAAACACCCACTCACACACCCACACGCGACATTTGGTTTGTTTGATTATGACTCACCGCATCTCAATGGTTTGCAGCTGGGTGGGTGACGGGAATCTTGCAGTTTGTTTTGAAGTGCAGTGGGGCAGTCACAACTGCCCACAAGCGTCACGGCAAAAAAAAGAGGAAGAGAGCAACGTACTCAATTCCTGCGGCTAAGATGGATGTTCATTCTCTGGTTCACAGGGGGTTCCTTAAGAGAACAAAAGAGCACCATGTTTATGCTCCTCACGAGAAGTATTGATAAGGCACGGCTTGTGGCTTGCTTTGGGATTATTTTGTAGTCATGTGAGCTAGAGTGACCTCACTAGGTTGTAAAGTGACCTCATGTTGAAATGTGGTTGAAGCGTGGTTGAAACGTGGTTGAAATGTGGTTGCAATGTGGATGAAAGGTGGTTGAAAGGTGGGACATATTGGAAGGAGAAACGGGAAATGTGGTTGAAAACGTTGAAGCGCCGGACTAGGAATTGCAAGAGAAACTTCAGAGCACATTTCAACCACATTTCAACCACATTTCAACCACGTTTCGACCACGTTTCAACCACATTTCAACCACGTTTCAGCCACATTTCAACACCAGTTCAACCACATTGCAACCACATTTCAACCACGTTTCAACCACGTTTCAACCACGTTTCAACCACATTTCAACCACGTTTCAACCACGGTTCAACCACGTTTCAACCACATTTCAACCACGTTTCAGCCACATTTCAACCACGTTTCAACCACGGTTCAACCACGTTTCAACCACGTGTCAACCACGTTTCAACCACGTTTCAACCACGTTTCAACCACCTTTCAACCACGTTTCAACCACGTTTTAACCACGTTTCAACCACGTTTCAACCACTTTTCAACCACGTTTCAGCCGCATTTCAACAACATTTCAACCACATTGCAACCACCTTTCAACCACGTTTCAACCACGTTTTAACCACGTTTCAACCACATTTCAATTCACATGTCAACCACGCTTCAACCACATTGCAACCACATTTCAACCACCTTTCAACCACGTTTCAACCACATTTCAACCACATTTTCAGCCACATGTCCAGTTTTTGTTGGTTTCTCCTGGGGATATTGAGCTTTTACCTGAGCCGGGGTTACCTTAGCGAGCTTGGCACTCACAGGTGCAGGAGGAGAAGGGCAAGAAGCTGAAGGATTTCGAGGCGAAACAAGGGGTGTGTGTCGCATATTTGTTTTTGCGTTATGGTGTTGTTGGTTTGTTGTTATTGCTGGTTTGTTGTTGGTTGTTGGTTCCTCTTTCTGGGTTGGTTTGTTGTTGTTTTGTTTTGCGCCTCGCAGCCAACCGTCGATAGCGACGGTCCGCAATATTTTCTGGTTGGTTTGAAGGGATAATTTCGACAGTTTCGGGAAACGAGTAGGAGACTCGAGGGGAACCAACAATTTTTGGAGGATTGCATATCCTTGAGACAGACCCACATGGGTCAAACAATTGGGGTCCCTTCTGAGATGTGCGGAGGTCGAGGTCAATTCTATCAAGACCGATCGGGGTAACCGATCCATGAAGGTCGGTTGTCTAAGGGCTGAGATGCGTTAGGAGTCTCGACATAGGGCGTTTCAAGGTGTCTAGGGGTGCTGCATGCATGCAAGCCATGCCACTACTGGGCGGCCTATGCTTTGTTTGCACTATTGAGGGTCCATACGCGTTGTGGTCAGGTAGCTCACGCTCACTCAGCAACTGGAAGTGATGGAGGGTTCACTTTGGCTGCCATCAAGCATGGGAATGCTAGATTTTCGATTTTGGTTTTCGTGATTTTCCCTATGCTTTGCATGACGTGGAGATGATCCCAAATCGGTCTCCGTACTGAAGCTTCTATGAAACGCCATCCCACCGCGGACAGTTCAAAGCCTGATTCTGCAGCCGTGGAGAGTCCGCGAAGGGTTTACCATTTGGATTGGAGGTTCGGGAAATGCTTGATCCTGCCTTTCCAATGCGTGTCCCGTCCGAACCTGTTTGGAATCCGTTCCGCACCGCGCCTGCACGCTTGCGACTGCTAGTTTTTCTATATTGCTGCACTTTCTTGCCACTTCTATTCATTTGCTTTATTTTCTTAGATGATCCACTGGCTATGCATATGACGGAAGTCTTGCAACTAAGCTTCCTTTGACGAGGCAATGTGTTGCGTGGGGCTAGTTCATTGCTTCCATTTGCAAAAACGGTGTGTGTGTGTGTGCGTTATATGCCAAGGGCAATATGCAACTCTTCTAATCATGTTGGGGACCAAAGTAAACGGGTTTTGGGCGCTGTTCGCTTTCTCGCCCTTGCGCAGCTTTCAGCTGAGGCTGCCCTGCCTGGCAATGCAGACATCGAGGCGTGGAAGTTGCAGTGCTGTGGTAGGGAACATTCCCACAAAGGTCACTGGGAAGCGACGGTTGGCACAGTCCCAGCCAGTCAAAACCAATGGTACCATTTTGGGGTAGGTGCACCACCCATTTTAGTCTATTTTAGTGGGGATTGGGGTGTTCACTGGGTACGGGATGTTGACCCCCAGCCAAATGGGTGTACTTTGGCGCCTTTTTCGATCCTTTGGGTAGGCTCCTTTGGTCTTGCAAAGCACCCGAAGCAGAGGCAAGAGAAACCCGGGGGGCCCGAAAATTCAGCATGGCTCTCTAAACCTAGGGGGCGCAGCATCAAGCGGAAGGGTACCAACTTCTGATACAGGACGGTTACCGTACGAGGCAAGTCTGCGTACTTCATGTCTGGTCTTATTCTGCAAGTATCCCTGCAAGCGAAGCGCACACCCGGTTTTGGCTGCTGGCAGACGCTCACTTGTTCGACTTCTCCACATTGTCGTGCATGTCGTGCTGTGACGGTCTACCAATTGACCTGGCACATTTCCAAAGAAACCCTTTCATGGGTACCGCGTCTGACTGGGGGGGCTTGTAGGTCCAGGCTTGAGCTCGCGGAACTTAGGCGCTGAAGAAGGAGGTGGAGGCTTGGGCCTCCACTTTTGGCTACCCGGGCATCTGAGACCCCCTTCCCCCGCGCGCGTGCGCGTGGCCAGCGAGTTAGCCTGGACTCCCGCGGTGGTCGAGCGGTTGGAACCCACAGATTTGTCGACCGGTTGGTGAAGCCCGAGGGTCCCCATTTTTGCAAGTGTGGTTACGGCAAAAGAGATTGCGAACGAGGGCACCCTTCCTTTCTGTTGGTCCTTTGCATTTGCCAAAGCTTTGCCAAAAGCAAGGTCAGATTTTGGATGACGCGGCTGCATGCCAAGCGGAATCTCAACTCTTGATTCCTCTTTGGCCATATGAACACTTAGCATCGTCGGGGGTGAACCTCCCCTTGCAGCGTGTGTTGCCCCTTAAAACAACCTGAACCCACAGCCAAAAGCCACGGGGCTGGCGCATGAGTTGGAATGACCATTGCCGGGGTCCAGGGCCAGCCAGCAGCCTGATCCTCCCTTTGGGAGCGACGTTGGCTGGTCCCTCTTGTGCCCGCTGTGCGGAAAGCGTGCCTCTCAGGTTTCCGCCAAGGTTAAGCCGAGCACGGACGGCAAACGGTTTTCTTTTGGAGGTTCCGTTGCGAGGGCAACTTTTTGAAGAGCGACAAGGAGCTCTGATGGCTGCAACCTGGGGGTGTTGCCAAACCCAGTTCCCTGGCTGGAGGTCAGTGCTTAGGAACCGGGTGCTTAACGGCCACTCTCTGGCTCTTGCGTGGATTGCAGGAGAGTGAGTCGTATCGCGTTAGCGGGTTTCTCCCTGGGAATTTCCAGAAATCTCCCGATTTTGACGGCCCGTCGCAGTGAAGGTTACCACGGTTCACAGTAGGTGAAGTTGAACACTGGCCGAGCAACAAGTCTTGTCTGGCAACAACAAGCAACTGATTCGATCATGCATGCATAAAAGGTGTTCAAGAGTCCTTTTCGGTGTCCTGTGTATTGTGCTTCAATTGATCAGTCATGCAATTTGCAGCAGCGGTGTCAAGCAGATGTGGCCGAACTCCAGTTCGGGCTGTTGTTCACTGACGATTTGTAACAAGGCCCTGTGTTGCCTATGCAGTGGGTGAACCATAACCTTCGTTGTGAGCGTCGCTGTGGTGATCTTGCGCTCGTGCAAAAAGCGGCGCAGGTGACATGATCGCAGGAATGTGCGTGAGAGGGCTGTACACAGGCAAGAAATGCAGAGGATACTACTGTACCCTTTGAGGCCGATCTGGCAAGCCGCCGCTGGCAGTCTACATTCTCTCTCTTTTTCTTGACAGGAGAGTGCTTCTGTCCCCGTTTCGCTTTTTTTCTTCTTTTTTCCTTTTTTTTCTTCACTTTTCACTTTGCACCTGAAACGGAGTCATCCAACGAAGCTACCGTTGCTGCCCTCGTTCCTTTGGGTTTGACTGGCAGATGTTGAGCCACTGTTTTCTTCTTCATGAGACAAGCCCTGCAAACGCCATCCTCCTGAGGAACTTGGACCCTCTGAGAGGCAAGCTGTGTGATCCTTCAAGTCCTGGCCATGCCTTGTGGATCGTCTCCGCAATCCGGGAAGACTGGTGCTCTACCCTGCGGTGTATTTTTGTTTGGGATGTCCCCCCTTCTTGGCTTAGATCGTTTGGTGCGCTACCCTGCGGTGTTCTTTTTTTTGCGATCTCCCCTTTTTCTGGCTTAGATGGCGAGGTTCCTTGAGAGGAACGCCTTGAGCCACTCAGGCCGGAGCCACGGCAGGGCGTGCGGCACTCAAATGGCGCGCCATGGCATCCCAAGAGAACACTTCGGCGCAGGGGATAAAACCAACAACACGAAACGAGGGAAAGAAAAACAGAAAAAAGGGGGGGCCGGGGGGGGGGCGTTTTTTTTCTCTTTTTTTTTCTCGAATCCTTGAGGCTAAGCATGAGGCCAAGGGGCCGCCCTTCGGGCCGGAAGCACGGGAGCCAAGAGAGTGCCAGCTCGGAACCTGCGGCGGGCTCTTTGGGCTCAGCACCTTTAGGTCGAAGGGGCTGAGGAACTACTAATGTGTGGATGTGCTTTTTTGTAAAGGGCACCCCCCAAAAAAAAACAGAGAGAAGGACACTATACGTAAATCATGTGGTGGTGTTGCTTTTGTTTTGAAAAGGAGGCACCCTCAAAATGCACTCCCACTTGTTTGCCATGGTTTTGGTTTTATGGTGCCCAAACCTCCTCCATTCTATTTATTTACCCCCTATTTGGCACATCTACCAACGGACCCCCGAGGCGACCAACGAAACGCAGACGTTCCTTGCACATGGCGCCCATGCTGCGTCATCACGCGACTAACAAACCAGTGGTAGTCTACAGTAGTTTGGTTGGACGCCCAAACTTCCCGCCAAAACTTCCCGGGGCCACCGAAGCACCGACATGTTCCCACGTCTTGCGTTAATGGCCTGCTTTTCCAGGGGTCCCTATATTTCCCTTTTTGGCGGTTTTAAAGAGTGTCCCTTAGTGGGGGTGATGTTTTCAGGGGAAATATAGGGAGCCCTGTTTTATTGAGTCCGGAGTCTCTTTGCTGAGGCTGCCTTGCGGTCGCCGCTTTTTGTACACATTGCAGAATCCCGCCCAAACAGAACACCCGGTGATCCAAATCCCGCCAAATAGCACTGCTCCCGATGCACCAGGAGTTTTCTCTCGGGACGACTGAATTTCCCATGTGCATTGCAAGGAAAGGGACACAGGCTGTGGGCTTGCATGAACGACAGCCAAAGGACCAAATTTGGCTCCAGCCCAGAGTAGCTACAATACTCGGAAGAGGCGCAACAGGCGCGAGTTTCAATTGGGATGGCGGACATGGGGCTCGAGACAGTTGGCAGAGACCCATGAGAATGCGACTTGTCTCCCCTTTTCTTCGTTTTTGGGGATGAAGGGAAGCAAATGAGTGTTCCTCCTATTTGGCGACCACCCGGAAGAACTTCTGGCTTGATACTCGTGAATAAATCTGTGCATAGTGCACAGTGGGCACCACCAGCGACTCAAACAGATTGACATTTTGGCAACAATAAGTTGCCAACAGACTTGTTGCAGACTTACCGGTACACAAAGAGTAACCGAAGCTTTCGACATTTGCGCGCGTGTTTATTTTTTCTCCGAGGGTACATGTTTGGTGGTTTTGAAGGGGACACCCCCTCAAAAAAGACACGCCCAACTTGGTGCCTTGCGGAGGCATGTTGTGCAGTCCACTTGGAGAAGAAAATGCGAGCAAGTTATTTGGCAAGATTTCTGAGCCGGATTGGATCCAGCCTCTTGACCTTTGGGTTTCCTAAGTTGATGGCTAGAACATTCAACTGGAAACACCGTGGGGACATGCATGCCCACCTAAATGCAGTCCACCAAAGGGTCCCCATCAAATTCACACCTTTTAGCAAGATGCCAAACATTAACCAGCGGTTTCATTGTCCTTTCGGCAATTGGCAGGCTGAACAACAAGTTTCGCCAAAAATTATCAAAACTTGGCCTTTGAGAAGCTAGCCGCGATCATCCGTGCCTTTTCGTTTTCCCGGAGGACTGCCGCAGAAGATGGCAAATGATGATGCACACATGTTGGGAGGGTGACTCGGCGAGAAAGTGCACCTTGAACTCCGGCTGAATGGGCTGCTCTGTCCATCAGAGGACACCACGGACACCAGCACTTCAAAACATACTGTGGATGGACGAAATCCTGCACCACTTTAAAACCCTGGCACTGGGAAATCAAGGATTTCGTCCATCCACAGTATGGGTGTGAATCTCAATCAGAAGAATCCTCACAAATGCGTGGGACATAGATTTCCCTGTACATGATGCCCGCCAAGGG
This sequence comes from Effrenium voratum, assembly GCA_963377175.1. NCBI lineage: Eukaryota > Dinophyceae > Suessiales > Symbiodiniaceae > Effrenium > Effrenium voratum. The sequence continues at coordinate 170,101 of CAUJNA010000182.1, read as the reverse complement.
GTCTACACACACACACACACACGCTTCACAACCCACACGACCACACCAAACACACGAAACACACGAAACACATGAAACAGACGAAACACACGAAACACACGAACGCACGCAAGCATGCACCTACGCACCCACCCACCCACCCACTCACCCACCCACCCACCCACCCACCCACCCACACACACACACACACACAGACAGACACGCCTACACACACGCACACACACACACACAACACACCAGACACCACACAGCACACAACACACAACATGCAACGTGAAACACGCAACACGCGTCACTCGCCACGCGCCACACGCCGCACGACATGCCACATGCCACACGCCGCACGCCGCATGCCACACGCACCACAGCTGCACAAAGCACGCAGCAACCCGCAACACGCAGCACGGAGCACGTAACACGCAGCGCACAATCCACTCCACACACACAATTCAACACAAACCACCTCGCCCGCAACACGCCCCACGCCCCACGTCCACGCACCACGCGCTACCAACCACCTACCCTGCAGCGCGCAGCACGCAGTGCGGAGCACGTAGCGCTCAGCGCGTAGCATGCAGCGCGCAGTCCGCGCACGCGCCGCGCGCCGCCGTGACCATGCAACAACGCAACATGCGACACAACGCGCAACACGCGCCACGCAACACACCACGCACGCAACACGTGCGTGACTCGCACGCAACACAAACGCCACGCGCACGCAGCACGCACGCAGCACGCGCGTGCACGCACGAACACAAAACAAAGACAACAGGAAACGCAAAATAATACGCAATCGCCCGCGCGCACGCCCGCACGCCTGCACGGCTCCACGCGCCGCATACTCCCACACGCCCGCACGCCTGCACGGCTCCACGCGCCCGCACAAACACGCACCCACGCCCGCACGCCCGCCCGCCCGCCCGCACGCCCGCGTGCGCCCGCGCACGTGCACGCACTTTCAATCAACCACACCCACCCACACCTCACACATACACGCACGTGCTCACACAGGCACTTGCGTACGCGCGCACGCACGCACGCGAGCACGCACACGCACATGCGCAGGCGCACACACCCACACACGCACCCACCCACACACACACCCACAAACACCCACACGCACACACACAAAGAAACGAACCAACGAACGAAGGAACGAACGAACCCAACCACACACACACACGAACGCACGCACACACTCACGCACGCATACACACACACACACCCACGCACACCCACGCAGACGCACACACAGACACACAGACACACAGACACACACACACACACACAGACACACACAGACACACACAGACACACACAGACACACACAGACACACACAGACACACACAGACACACACAGACACACACAGACACACACAGACACACACAGACACACACAGACACACACAGACACACACAGACACACACAGACACACACAGACACACACACACAGACACACACACAGACACACACACACAGACACACACACAGACACACACACACAGGCACACGCACACAGACACACACACACACACAGACACACACACACACACCCACACCCACACCCACACCCACACCCACGCACACCCACACAGACATACACACACACACACAAACACACACACACACCCACACACCACACACCACACACACACCACACACAGCGCACCCGCGCCCGCACCCGCACGCGCACGCGCACGCGCAGGCGCAGGCGCAGGCGCAGGCGCAGGCGCAGGCGCAGGCGCAAGCGCAGGCGCAGGTGCAGGGCGCAGGCGTAGGCGCAGGCGCAGGCGCAGGCGCAGGCACGCGCGCACGCGCGCGCACGCGCGCACGCGCGCACGCGCGCACGCGCACACGCGCACAAGCGCACACGCGCACACGCGCACACGCGCACACGCGCACACCGCCACACGCACGCACACACGCACGCGCACGCGCACACGCTCAGGCACACGCGCACGCACACGCACACGCATCGCGCACGCGTCACGCTCATGCATCACGCGCGTTACGCGCACGCGTCACCCGCACACACAAACACACGCGCACGCGGGCACGAGGACATGCGAGCGGATACGCGTACGCACACGCATGCGCATAGTCATACGCGCGCTTGCACACGCACACGCACGCGCGCACACACCCATTCACCCACCCACCCGCCCGCCCGCCCGCCCTCCCGCCCACCCACCCACCCCACCCACGCGTGCATTTTTCGACAAGGAAGCGATTGCAAGCTGGAGACAAATTGGGGGAAGCGCCAAACTGGATGGCGGCTCAGCACCGAAACGTGTACAAACTCAAAATCTATAATCACGCCCATGTGATGGCTGTTCAAGATAGGAATGCCTCTTTGGACCCTCCCGGCCCGCACTTGAAGCAGTTTGTTCAAGGGGACAGGGAGAAGTCCAATTCAGGACCCTTTCTTTGAGCAAGCCTCATGTGTGTACATAAGACCACGCTTTTAGGGCGTATTTGCACGGCTTTCCGGTGTGCTTCAGGCTCGCTATGCAGCTCTACCTGAATAACATCACCCGCGAATCTGAACACGGGAAATCCTGCGATCCCTGCGAGGCGGTGAGTGGTAAGAAAGAGGCTCGCCAGCGGAGGCGGAAGGACAAGGAGATGAAGCTTTCGGTGTGCCCTTGCTGCATTGCCAGACAAACAGGTTGCTTTGTTCTTTTGGTTTCCCTTCATATGTTGTAGCTTTTGCAGGGAGAGAAGAAGTCTGACCCTTGAGGCTATGATTTGGTTGATTGGAATGGTCGCAATGGCTGGTCTTTGTGGCCATTTTCTCAAGGACTAGGGACCCCAACAAAAACATACAAAAACCATCAAGCATGGCTGGTCGGCGTAAGCCCTGTATATACCGGATGTCCCCCCCAAGTTCCAAGATCAAGATCACCTATGGAGGCCGAGGGACTGGATTCAAAATTTCTGGGCGCGAGGCGGTCCAGACGAGCGTGGAGGGGAGCCCCCCGAATGGGTGGAAGTTGTTTCGGTTTTCCTCAAAGCAAGCCAACAAAGGGTTTCCCCATGCTCCCATGCGAGCCGAAAGCCGAAGCTGGTGCGATACCACTGCAGGCTGCCAACCTGCCATGATCGTTTCTGCGTTTCTGGGTTCCCAGAACGGGCCTCTTTCCATCCTCCCTCTGATTCCTTGACAATGGGAAGCCGCTGTCTCCGCTCATTCTGGATCTCTTTTTGCTGTGCGCATCGCCTGCATGTGGAAGTTTTGCCTCGGAATATACCGAATGAGGTCGTCTCGGCTCAGAATTCGCTCGGCTCTGGCCGCCGGCCACGGGCAATCCTCTGTCCTGCGGCCAAATTTCCCTGGTCCGCCTCGTCCCCGCGCTCACACGACCCTGAAGTAATCCAAGTCTCATCGCCGCGCCCTCCTTTTTGAGCTTGGCCAGCTGGTCCATGAGCGGTGTGATCCCCTCGCCCAAAGGGCACTCACGTGGCCCTTCTCGAAGTTCCCATATGACGATAGCCCGTCTCAAGCCCAGACATCTTGGGCGCCCCGTCCCTTCTAAACTCCCTCTCTCCAGGCCCCAGGCTCCAGGCACACAGGGACTGGAAAAGGACTGGAAGCACCATCACAGCCCTCCAGCCACTTGGCACATGCCTTTCTCAATAAACAACATCCTGAGTTTCGCCATTGGCAGGCTCCAGAATTACCCAACGACCCCTGCCAGCAAAGGATGCTCAGGTGAATGCTGCGAAGTCGTTGGATCTCCAACTCGGCGTGCGCTCTGATCCTGTGCCTGAAGCCGAGCTGGCAACGATGGCCAGGGCCACATCCGAAGTTGCAATTCCTCGTAAGGAGCGTCAGGGCCACGCACTGTCAACCAGAAGACTAGGCAACCAGCGTAGAAGTGCAGCCGGCGCCTTTGAGAGAAGCCATTAGCAGCGGCGTCACTTTTTGCCTTCCACAGCTTGCGCTCCTCCATCTCCCCCATCTCCCCCATCTCCTCCATCTCCCCCATCTCCCCCATCTCCCCCATCTCCCCCATCTCCCCCATCTCCCCCATCTCCCCCATCTCCCCCATCTCCCTGCTGCCCGAAGTCAATCTGAGAACCACTCTGAAGCTGTTTGGCCTAGTTCTTGAGGCCACAGCTCACGAGTCAGCCGCATCTGACTCCTCTACGTGTCTCTCATTGAGTTCAGGACTGCCTGCTGTCCTCTTCGCTGAAAGCAGAAAACCGCAGGCCGCTGTTCTCCACCAGTTGGAGGGAGCCGTTGCAACAAGCTGTGAGCTGGTTCGTGGAGAAGCTGGGGAGTGTGCATCAGGATAGAACGACTGTTCTGCGCCGAAACTGCAACGTTGATGCCACGTCTGCGAAGAGGAGCCGACCTACAAAGAGCGGATCAGGAACAGAGTGCAGAGGATGCAGCGTTGTTTGGCGCAACACCGCCGAGGTTTTTAGAGGCCAACCCTCAAAACATCCCAACACCAATCCGGCAGATCACCAGACTGCAGAGAAGTTTGCTCGATATGGCCAAATCAACCGGGGTATGGACACAACCAAGCAGCCTCCCCTGTCCTTTGTTTTCTTGAGGCTCCTGAAACGCCCCTTTAAGCCATGTTTTTGTGTATAGACTTTCAGCCTGAAAAGGAGGATGTTCCGTGTGGAACATGCCGGATCCCATTGCCTTTTTGTATTGGAGTGCAAGCCGACTCCTGAGAGGTGGTTTCGTGTGTCGATCCTCGAGTGTTTGGCCGAGGTTTCTGAAGACCAGGAGCTTTCCAGACTTCGACGAACCCCGAAGGCCAACTGGCTGCTTTCTCTTCCGACCAGAGATCTTTTACCCCATTCACGAGGCCGCCAAGATCGGCGACTCTTGTGGCCAGCACTTAGAGTGACCATATGGTCGGTCTGAGTTGTGAGCGCATTCCAGCTTGGAGTCTGAAACGACTTTGGCGCTGCTTCCCGCGTGTTTTAGGGTTCTTCACGGGCTGAGGATAAAACCGTTGGCAGGAATGCCCGGGAATGCTGCGCCAGCAAAACCATGAAACAGACATCTCTGCAAGTCTCAAGAAGCTTTCTCCCCAGATATGGCCACAACCAAACATGCTGAGGATGCGTTTTGTGCAATTTTTGGGTATTCAGAATCGAGTTCAGGGCGACATGTCACGGGCCTCAGATGGACTCTGAAAGAGACTTCGAGCTTTCCGACCTCCAAACCCGACACCCTTGGTTTCCCTCCATCTTCCAATGGGTTCCCTGAAAGAGGCCGTCAAGAAGGATACCCCAAAGGGTCTCCCTTCACAGGGTGTCCTCAACAGACACTCTTTGGGTTTCCTCCGATCCAAAGAAGGCTGCCCTCAGAGGGATTCCACCCAAAAACTTCGCTAAACATGAGCATCCAAAATTTGGGCGCCCTCCGAAGAAGCCCCTCTGGCTTCACTGGACTTCTTCGCCCGGCCCTTTCCCAGCCTGGGGTTCCCTGGTCAACTTTACCCAAGACATGGTGCCATCAGAAAACTCGAGCGCCCAAAACTTTCGCCGAGGATGAAGAGATGGTTCGCCTCATCCTGGCAGCAGGGGCTGACCGGGACCAGAAGACTTCGAAGGGCCGAACCGCAGCTGAGATCGCCCAGGAAGCGGGAAAAAAGCGACTACCCAAAACTAGTTGTCCGGTGATGTTGCAGCAAGCATCACCCTTCAACAAGTTGCGGCAAGCCGCACCGCACTCTCCGTCGGTATTGCGCATAAGACAGTCACTGGCAGGTGTCGCTAGTTTTAGTCAAGTGTCGTCAGTGTAGTCTCAATCGATCGTGGTTGATTCGCTAGCTTGGCTTCCGTTCATCCGGTTCGGCTATTTAGGTATTTTCGGGGCACTCCTTCGAAACCTGAAAGTTGTTGCAGCAGCATGGGTGTGTCTGTTTTCAGGGACCCCCAAAATGGGTTGCTTGTCCTTTTGGTTTTCCTGTAAAACCCACAGCAAATTGGGGACCCAGATGCTACCGCGCTCGCAGGAGGAAGATATTCTGGGCAGCCATTCTGCAGTTTTGGAGACGCTGAGCAGCCAGCACCTGGAATGCAAGTGGCGGTTGGTTTTATGTTGTGTTTTGCACGCGATTGGAGCAAGTTGAAGCCCGATTTTTAGTTATTTGCTTGTGACACCGGCTTAAGCAAATGTCAATTATCCGAGGCCTTAGTGATGGGAAGCCAGCCAACGCACTTGTGTTTGTGATTGTGAACGCTCCGCGTTCCATGCCTCGGCCAGCCCAGCATGCAGCGTTTGTGGCTCGAAAGCAAGCAACGGAGCTGGTCAAGTGGCGATTCAAAGGTGTGAGCCATGGATCAAGTGACGCAGTGGCACTGCGTGCCTTGCGTTAGTTTTCGCACCACCGACCACAGTGACAACAAGAATGACCGCAACCAAAGGTTGTGGAACCAACTTCTGCAACATGTTGGGCCCTGCCGACGGCCCAAGCACTGGACTGGGCTGGCGATGTGGATTGATTGGACTGGCCGCCGGCTGGCTTCGAATTGGAAAGGCGGATAAGGGGCGTGGGCAACCCAAAGCTGGACAAGACAAACTTGGGTTGGACTGGCTGCCCCAGTTCAGGCAGCATAAACAGGCCAACCAAGCTTTGCGAAGGTCTCTTTTAGAAAAGAGACTTTAGCCAGTGCCTGGCAGATACTCACTCAAACGCTTTGCATGACGCTAGAGCACAGGGCACTGTTGGCTCTAATTGTTGATGTTGCGCCTGAGCCCTATAAGAAAACGGTTGTTTTCATTCGTTTCCTACCCAGTATTTCAGCTGCGCCCCAAGTGTGCGCACAAGTGGGGAGAGCCTTCTGTTAACCCTTTTTTTCTCCGCTGCGATTTGTGGAGCGCCAAGCGAAGTCTGCAGAGGTGTGGCAATACTCAGTCAGTGCCTTCTTGAAAACTGGCACGTTTCCACATTGTCTCGTTTTGGTTGCTGAAGTCTTTGAGGTGCAAGGCGCTACCTCTTCGAGAAGCTCTAGATTTGATGGAGCGGGGTGGTTGCAGCTGCTGGCAGTTCGTCGAAAGTAGGGCCAGTTTTGGATGCTGACAAAGCTAAGTAAAATCACTCTGTGCTATTTGGAGGGGCCTTTATTTCGCTGTCATAGTTGCAAGACCAGTTCATGAGCAAGTCCAGGCGTGGTCTTTTCCCGGCTTTGGGATTTGACTTCATTCACTGCGCAACTATGGGACTGGGGCTCCCCATTTCAAACAGAAAATGCCTTCCCACGTTGCCATGGCACCTGACAGAAGCCCCCTTGAACTCACAGGTGCTATGTCAGTGAGAGGAAGTGTGTCGCAGTCATTTGCGCGAACATTGCACCTTTCCGCTCGTTCGCTTGGCGCACTACACTGTCGGTCCGGTGTATGAGACTTTCTCAATGAGAATCAAAGCAGGCCCAACAGGATTATATCTTTGCCGAACACACATCGTTGTCATGAGCGCCCACGGCACAAAACATGAGAATCCACGATGATAGGCCACATGTTCCCAACAAAGCTCAGATCTCGATTCCCCTCGCGCCAGCTTCATGTTCCCCACAACATTGTCTTCTCCGGAACAACAACAAACCGTGCTCTGAGCAGTCATTCTCATCCTGAGCTCGAATATTGCCAGGACCAGAAGCTGTGACTGGCTTCCGTGTGCGAAAAAAGGCGAAGCGTTGGTATCCAGCGACTCTAGCTCCGTATCCAGGTACAGAGTGAGCCATTTCTATTTCTGCAATCTTCTCCTTTTTTGGCCGGCCAAAGGCTTGGCCGCAGGGTTTTTTCGGCACCGGCCGTGCATGTGAGGCGCGGTTACACTTCCTGCCTCGTCCTAGGTCCGGAGTCAGAACTCAGCTTGATCTTCGCGTGCCACCTGCTTTGTCTGAGTGCCGTTAGGATCTCAGTGTCGGTTTGCGTGGAAAGAGTCCCTTGCAAAGAATCAACAGGCAACGACCCTTCGTTTTCTTGATGGGAACTCTCTTTAAGAAAATGTCGGCGGCCATACACTTATTGTACTACTGACGTGCACCAAAGGTGTGATGCATAGACCTGTGGCGTGTACTGCTTGCTGCACGGTTTAGCCGATCCGCTCGGCAGAGCTGACGGTATCATTGCATCCCCACCCTTCGCCCAGACACGGCGCGGCATGCTAAGCTTACAGTTCGCCTGTGCTGGGAGGTTGGGCTGCGCTACACTTTTCATTTCAATCGATTGAGGCCAATCTCTGACTGAATGCGCACTGAAAGAATCGAAGAGGAATAAGGGAACCAGACTTAAAGTTCACATCTGAAGCACTTGCGACGCAGATGTGCTTCAACAAACCTTCTCCTTACTTCAGATGCAGGTACAGTTTTTGCTTAGGTACAGCAACCTGCGGCTTGCGCCGAAAGGTTGGCGAGCTGTGTGAGGCCTGGAGGTTGTATTTCAACGGTTTTTTTCCGGATGCCTACTTTCGCGGCTGGTCCGATCTCAGATGGTGCCCTCGATGCAAGTTATAAGTTACAAGTTGTGTTTGTTGTCACGATCCGTCCAGGCAATAGGAAACTGTGCTACTCCAACGGCTGGGCCATGGACGCGCTACATACTGTCAGAACCTCCCACGTTTCCCAAAAGCACTCAGAACCTCCAAAGCACGCCCCACACTCAGAAACTACAGAAACTACCATGGAGTCTGCTTGTGCTGTTTGTTCGTGCCAGGGTTTTAAGCGCGGATTCGAACCCCTGCAGCCTTGTTGGAAAACAAGTGACGAACAGCGGACGAATCGCGCATTGCCATCTTGCGATCACAGGTTCTAAAATTACGCTCTCAGTGCAGACCTCTGAGCCTGCTTCAAAGGGTCTGAGCCGACGTTTCGAGAATGAGCGTTGAACATCGTCACTGAAAAGAAACATCCAAAGACCGCGGTCTCAAGCCACACGTTGAAGCACTGGCTGAAAGAGAATTGCCGCCGCAGGAGCATGAAAACACAAAGCTCTGGGTCTCCTGAGACATTCATCCAAGCGTCTCAGAATTATTCCAAAGAGAAGCTCGCGCGCCAGAAATCGAAGAAGACTCTTCAGAATGATCGCACCGGAAGTTCACCAGGAGAAGCTCCCCTGCCGGAATTGGGAAAAGACATGACGCATTGTTCATTTGAAGAACGTGTTTGTATGGTGACAAGGCAAAATAACCGCTCCCGTGTCATCCATATCCAATCTGTGTGAGACCTTTGCACATGACTTGACGATTTGCGAGCCAGAACGTGTAGAACAAGCACTCAAAAGTTCGTGGTTTTACCAGGACACTCAATCGAAATCGCTCGCGTGCCAGAATTCCAAGAAAACGTGATCATGTTTAAATGGCAGGTTCAAGCCAAAAGCTTCCGACGCATTCAAAAGAAAACGCTTTGAATGATCATTGTGTATGAAATGATGAAAGGGACACGCAAACCCGAGCCAGAGTTTGAGCAATCACCGCATGAAAAGAAAGCGCTCCAAAGGGCCAGAACTGGAAGCACATCAAAATGTCTTGACTTTGAATAGGAACAGCAGCAAAGGCCCAGTCCTACGGAGCAAATTCTTTATGACCATTGCTGAATAGGGAAAAGAACAGCTCGGCCAGAATTGGAGGGGTTTCCTGTTTAGAAGGCTCATTGTTGCTGAATAGAAAGATGAAAGGGCAGAGCTTTAGAGCGGAAAGTGAAGAACGCACTTCAAAGACACAATTTTAGAGTGATTGAGACACCTGCGGCAACGCCGAACCGGAATTCCAAGAAATGCCCCTTGCTCAGAGTGGGAACTTGTAAAGGAGCAGAGTCGGCAAAAAACAAATATACGCATCAGACAAACCAAAATGATCCTGAAAACCTTGGGAACATCAAAAGGAAGAAGCTCCAGCGTTTGAGTTTGAGAAGAAAGGCTGAAGAAATTGCAATGATTCAACACACAGGTCAGAATGCAGCTCGCTCAGCTCGCGTGGCATCGAGATTCTTAAGTGTATGGAATCGGATGTTCAAAGTGTGGTAAGCTCCACATGGACATAGAACCTTTTCAGATTAATTTGAGAGCCGAAGCGTGTTCCAAGTGGGTTCGACATTCTAAATGAATGTCCGAATGTCCAGCAAACACATCGATTCTGTGCGGTTTGCAGAAGCCTTGTGCTGAATGCCAGTTGCAGCGTGTCTAGCCCCTTATTGACCATCAAAGCAAACCTGTCATGACAGCAAAGGCACGCTGCCACAGAGGTCCCTTGACATCCAATCCAAGTGGCTGGTGTGCCGCATGGCCGGGCGCCAACAGCGCTTAGCCGGTGTGCGCCAATCGCACGAGCTCGCGGCAAGCTCAATACTTCTCATCTCGGCCTTTGCTCAGCAGGCCTTTGCACCATCGTCAACTGTTTAGACCGCGGGGGTGAAATGCGATGTTTGTATCATGCTACAAAGTTGTTGTCTACGAGTTTCAATTTGCTGTGGAATTCCAAAAGGGTTGTGATGCATGTGTTTTCTCGCTTTTGAAGAAAGACTGGAATGGATGTGTATTTGAAAGTGCAGAGTCATCAATTTGATCTACGCTTTTGTAACACATCGGGGGCACGCCCCCGATCGATACACGCGCGGGTTGCTCTTGTTCAGCTAAGATTTGATTGTTCTTGTTGTTCGTCTCAAATTCTGTTCATCTTGAAAAGGGTAGCATCCAAGAACCAGCACACATACACATTTCGTGCTTGTTTTGCTTCCGAGGGACGCCAAGTGAGCAGTGAGCCAAAACGAGAGCAGAATTTCCCTAGGGGTCCCCTGCAACTTATCGCAGGTACCAGGTCTTTTTTGTAAACCATATGCGACTTGACGATGTAAGTTTGCGCTGCTCATGCTCAGTTGCTCAGCCAATTGGCGGGCTGGCTGAGCCTTCGTCCCGCAGCGTTTGCGCTTGACTTGGATTGGCTCCTGCCATTTGTGGAGCGTGATACCCGAAACGCACAGGCGAAAAGAACCCGAGACAGACAGCCGACGCGCTTTTTTGTCGCTTGTGGCCAGAAGTCTGTTGAATTCTTCCCCACGGACACCTCAAAACACGTGGAGATGGAGGCCCATTGGGTTGGGACATCCCCAAAGAGACAGGGGTCTGGTGTTCTGATCGTAGCACAAGGGTTGCCGTTTGAAGATGGGCCAACTGTGGGAGCCCTATGAACACAGGGACTAAGCACCCACTGCGGGCTTTTGTCCATCCACTGTAATGTTGACTTCGTTTAGTCTGGAGTGCCGTAATCAGGGGTGGGTTCCTTCCAGCAAAGGAAATGATCTAAATTTTGGCATTTTGGGGTTTTCTGAATACTAGAATCCGAAGTGGACATTATCATTGTTGGAAAGAGGGTAGTAGCGTTGCTTTTGGATCTCTCTGAGGTGGTGTCCATCATTCTCGACAACGTGCCTGCTACGGTGCAGCAGTGGGAGCTCCTGGACGAGGCAGGAATCTGATACCCTTTCAATGAGCAACCGGTAATATTTGGCTATGGGTGAAAATAAACCCACCAGGAATTGGACCGCGGGTTTTAGTCTTTGGTTCCATTTATCAGGGTTCCATTTTGTGTACGCATTTTTGACCCACAGCCATTTGCTCTTATCCCCAGTAGTAAGGGGGATGACAAGAGGCACACTCACCAATTACCAGTAGAAATGCGGTTACTCACCAGAACAAATGCCGCTGGGGGCCGCGATAAACATTGCCAGGGCAGTGGTGCGACTTGCAGTTGTGATTTTCAAGCCTCCAAGGCATGTCAAGTGTGGCTGCCTGGCTTAACCTTGCCGCCGAAAGGCTGCCGGATGTTTTGCTGCCGCAACGCATGCGACATTGACATGGGCGTTTGTACGGGGGCCTCTTGCTGGCTTGAACTGGAATGCAACAAAGCACGCAAAGGCCATCAGGTTCCACGTTGAGTTTGCAACTGATACAGCGCCCTTGATTGCTGCATTTTCACGGGTTGCAAGCGCAATTGGAACCCTTGGCAGGTAGTCGTGAAAGCAGCGTCGCATCGGCAACTGCGATGAAATCGCAACCCGTTTGTTGGTGAAGGATGCAAAAACGAAGATGCCGCTGTTGATGCATCATTGTTCTGCTGGGTTTCCCTGGTGCGGAGCGATTGGCTTTATGTTCGTTGGATGTAGCCTCGCCCCTTCACAAAAGTCTTGTTTGGGACTTTGAAGAGTCAACTGGCCGTCTTCCCAACCACAAGTTGGTTCAGGTTTGTCGTTGATTTCAGTCAGTCCAATTGGCCCAGTTCATCCAAAACCTGCCAGGGACGCAACTGAGTTTTTGGCCAGGGCAAGATTTGGCAGGCTTGGCTGTGCGGAGTTTGGGCACATTACAGGTGAATAGCCGTGGCTTCCACCACAAAGTGGTCCGGTAGCCCAGACTACTGCACCTTGCGTGTCGACAACTTAAGATAGTCCAACGCGCGACTTACTTGGAGCTGTGGAACATCCTGGCCCAACCTGTTTGCATGTTTGACCCCAAGCGCCCTCTCCAGACGGCTCGGCAAGGCAGTGAATGAGAGCCTCACCTTGGGTTTTTCTAGGTCAGGCTCAGGGCTCGCGCCCTTTTGCCCTTTTTTGGGGGAGGGTTCCCCTACTAAAATGGACTACAGAAAACTGGTAGCCTTACTCTAACCTCTCTACTGCAGGACCTAGTTAACCTCTTTGCACTTTGCTTGGATCTTTGGTCGGGTCCCCCCGTCAGGCTACGCCAGGATATGTGATCTCTATAAGTCCAACAGACTTGCTGAGGACTTCCTGTACTTGCCCGCTTCAGCTGCGGGCAACAACGATGGTGGGGTCGCACAGTGTTGGGGCAGTGGGGGGCGCCGCATAGAAAGCAGCAACGCGCCGTGAGCATGGCATTGACATTGTCCGAGCTGTGCTTGGTCATGCTCGTGGTCCCAGGTCGATGTGACAGGTGGAAATGCCACGCCGATTCATGTGCCATGTTCCTTCTTGAACCCCACGTTGAATTAGCGTCCGCAGGAATTTGCCGGTTGCAAGTCTTCGCACTGGGAGTTGTGACGTTGGATTGTACGGTTCAGCAACAGCAATGACCGGGGTCTCCGCGAAGGGATCTCGCACTCGTGAGGATTTGGTATCCTCAACTTCACACAGCCAGAATTCGCGCACGAGTTCTACAAGGAGCGCGCAGTGATTGAGTGCTGCAGGAACTGAACAGGACGAATTAGTTTATTGCAAAGGTCTAGATCCAGACAAGAGGCTCTAGCGAGCTGACGCTTTGTTTGGGCAAACATATCGTGTTTGTTTTTGCATACGCTTCCTCAGTGGGAAAACAATAGAACAGGAGTGCATGTGCGAGCCAGGATGTGCTTTTGGTATCTTTTGGTGCCCACCAAAGTTTCAGATACACGCAGCACCCGCATTGAGAGAAGAAGGGTATGCTATTGTGGGGCACACAGGGCCTTTTTACTCCGTCCGTGTTGAGTGGCCTCTCTTCCTTGCTCTGTAGGTACACTGTAGGTTGCCCGCAAAATCCTCCATGGGCCCAAGTAGGTGGTTCCACTGGTGTGAGAGGGGGCAATAGGAAAGGCTTATGTCAACCTTTCTAGCCTTGCGAGCAGCCGAGTTTTGGGCCTAGGTGGTTCCACGACCTGGTTTGATCAGGGTCATACCACTGATGTCAACCTTTCCAGCCTTGCGAGCCGAAGTCACTGAGTGTTGGGCATGGCCAGGCCTTCCACGGGACGTTTTTGCAGCTTCGGCCTCAAGGCAAAGCCCTTGCGGTGACACGGGCGCCCCTTCAAGGCGCCGGGGGCGGAGAGGCAAGGTGAGAACCAAAGGAAGGGTGACTGCTATACCGAGCAGTCACCCTTCCTTTCCGAAAGGAAAGGAAAGGTATACTACTACCTACTAGTACCGGCGCGGATGAGAAGCAGCGCTAGAGCCGCCCGTGGCCAAGTATTGCCAAGAACGGCTAAGGCTGACACTGTGATGACCATTGCAACACCTGCGAAGCCAGCTGAACCAAAGCACTTTTCGAAACTTGTCATGGACACACAGGTGCTGGGGCGTAATCGTTCTGGGCATGCTGCTGCATATGGTCTTCTCGTTGTGAGACAGGCACTGGTTAGGCATGTGGATGCTTGTGTGTGTGTGAGAGACAGAGATGTTATTTCTTTTTCACATTCGAGAGTTAAATTCGTCGCGGATGCAGTCGAGTAACAGGACGTAGCAACTTTGGGCTTTCGATTGCGCGCATTAGAGCTGCCCCGGCGTGGATCCAGTAAAGGGCATAGCCATATTGGCTATGCGAGAATCGAGTCCCAGGTTGCATGTGCGCAGTTGAGAGAGAGAGAGAGGGAGAGAGATTTCGCTTTCCAGCGTCACGATGCAAAACAACAAGAAGGGTCCTCAAATGGCGTGAGCATCGCCACAGAGTCGTGCTCATAGATTTTAGGACATGACGGAAATCTGCATGGAATGTGTGTCCACAACACCTGGGGCGGCTCTTTTGCTGGTGACTATTCTTCGCATCTCTCGAGCAGATTGATCGTACTTGGGCACCTGAAGGCAAGGATTTTTTCATTCGCTGAACCAAGGGAATGAAGATTCTTTTGGTTTTTTCAAGCTGTTCACCCAATAATCCCCAGCCAAGTGCCTTAGAGCCAGGCCGAGAAACACTGTGGGAGCGGTTCAAGGGAGCTGCTTCAGACGCAGAGCAGGCGAAGACGGCGAAGCGTAGGGTTGGAAGAAACCGGGGTTCCTCTATTTCCCTGTTGACCTTCAAATGTGGCAGTTTCAGCAGAACCCACCAGTATCCACCAGTATCCACCAGTATCCACCAGTAGATTGAAACTTGTGCAGGAATCCAGTGATCCCTGATCCAACGAAGGCAACATTTCTCAGATGCCGCTAGCAGTTGTCCCCCGCCAAAGGGCTGTAGCCTGGATTGACTCTCACCTCTGAATTGGACAGCTCAACATACATGGAAGCACATGATGAAGCACGACTTTGGTGCTTACCGGGTCCTTTCGGTCATTTTGGTGAGTTTGGCATAGATTGATGATTGAGCTCTCTTTTTTCTCGCAAGCCCACCGAGCGAAAGGGGGTGTCAGAATGTAAACTGTGCCAGTCTCGATCGAGACTGCCTTCTCAAGGGTCGGACATTTCAGGCCAGTCAGTGCTCATAATTCACCCCTAATGGATGCAGAAGTTACTGGGCAGAAAAATGTCCACATTCAATATGGCTATTTTTTCTTGGTACCAGGGTAGCGGAGTTCTAAGGGGAACCAATGGGATGCCACAGGGTTTGGGGTGTAGAGACAAACCCACATTGAGCTGAAAATGACAGATGGTTCAGACTACGGTCCATAGTGAAACCAAGGGAATGGTTTGCGCATCATCGGATCCGGAGTGCAGCCTGAAAGTGAGCTGACGCACAAAATGCGCTGAGAAGTGATTCCCTTTTGTGTCCCTGTCGCCGACACATGCGGCCCCATGTGGGCGTGCCCTCCCTGCCGCTAACATGGCACCTGACAGAGGGTCTCTTGAAGAGGAAATTGATCTTCCACCCTCTCACAGGTGCTATGTTGGTGGGAGGGAGAGTACCCCTACAAGTCGCAAAACAAAAACAAACAGCGGCACGCCCATGGTGACACGCCTACTTTTTGTATTTACCCCCACAAGTGGCGGAAAAATAGGGGGAGAAGAAGAGAAAAACAACGACACGCCCGCTGACTGAAGCGCTGACTGCCCTCCTGGCATTTTTCTGCGCTCAGTCGGCGAACCATGGGCCTCTCCTGCTGAACCCCTCCGCTGGAGCCCAAGGAGTCTGCGAGAGGTGGGGGGGGGGGTTGCAGTCAGGCAGCTTTCCTAAGATAATGTTGACCCCGGACTAATCAACCCCTGCTTGTGAATCTGGGGGGTGTTCCCACACCCCCCTATGAATAAGCAGATGTACCGCAGTCGCCTATGTTTTGTTCTGACAGAGAGCACCGCAAAACAAAAGATTACCGATGCAATGCAGACCCACTTTGCTTACCCGACTCAGGCAAAGAAGATGTCGCAGCCAAAGGCAGGGAGGGCGGAAGTTGTACACGCGACCTATCCAGAAATGCCAATTTCAGATTTATCCGGAAGACAGTATTAATCAGGGGTGGTTCCCCTGTTAGAAAGGACATGATCTATTTTGGGGGGTTCCTAGAACTAGTAGGGTCCTCCGGATGAATCCGAAGTTAGCATAACTCGACAGTGTGGTCCTGAATTGAGGGCTTCCTCCTGGCCCATCACTCCAACGATGCTTGGTCTTTCACCATCCCTGCAGCGTTCACTGGTATGGAGCAGTTGCCAATGCCCAAAAGGATTGCTTTGTCTATCTCTATCTATCCCCTATTTGTCGTTGTCTCCGTTCTTTGTCTCTGTCTCTCTCTCGTGCTCTCTGTCTCTCTCTTTCCCTAATTATATATGTACATATATATATATATACATGTATTGATTATGTTCTCATCCGTTTCGAGGACAAGATCTGCAGGCCAACGAAAGATGATGGGGTCCAACGAGGTCTCTCACATTGGTTTGTCCAAACATGGGCATCGGGTAAAACCACAGGCTTGCACATATCGCAACGAAGTGTTCAGGAATGTTTAGGACACCCGCCGGCTGACGGCTAGGTTCCCAAATCAGCCGCTTCCCAGGTGTTTGGGGGAACAGGTACTTTTGACCATGGCTCATACGGAGCCATTTGAGTAAGTGAGCACCACACAAAAAATACGGTCAATGCGGGCGCCACAACATCGCACCAACAGCGAGCTACCCAATCTTGTAGTATCTAGAGCAACAAGGGATTTCGCTATTGAAGAACACACGTGCTGTGTTGCTTCAAAGCAAACCAGAAGGACACCGAATCCAGCCCATCTTTGCGGTGGTCTCCCTCACAATTTCGGAGCACGACCAAATTCGGCTTGAACTCTCCCACTTCGCAAAAACAGCTGACGTGCCAGGTCATGCATGCTGTGGGCAGCTGAGCTGGGACTTTGCAGAAGCTGGTACTTCCGGATCACAGTCCATGAATTTCCCCGGTTACGTGCTGGTCTTTTTGTAGGGGCCCGTTTCTGGGGGGTGAGTTCAAAGGGAAACCAAAGTTTCCCGGTTTCAAGACAGTATTGAGTTGCCTGTAGGGAGCTCAGCAAGATTTTTTGCGCCTTTGCCACTTTGGGCATGTGCCAGCCGCGTCGCATTGCGGGAGGCTTGTTGGGTTTCGTCGTCACTTTCTGTGAGCCGAGGGAATCCCCTTTTATTGCCATAACGTCGTGGTCACGTCGACAGGGGGCCGCCAATTAAATTGGCACAAAGGGAAGCACCAGCCGCAAGAGTTCTGCACGGTGTGTGCCAAAAGTGGATCGGACCCCTCGGTTTGGTTTTGTTTGGAGGTGGGGTGGTTTGCCATTTACTCAGTTGCCCAAAGCCGACCTTTTGACCTTTTGGTTTCTCCTTTTTGGTCTAGTTTTAGTCATGGCCCCAAAAGGTTAACCTTTTATTTCTGTGTCCTTTGGGCAACTGAGTTTACCTTTGCAAGAGCCAGGGGGTCAAATCCCCAAATCATCCATCCCAACCACCAACTGAGGGGTACATGAGACTTGACTAGATAGTTCTCGGCTCGGCTAGAAATTCCGGCAAGCCACTTGGGGTGCACTTCGTGGGTGACTTGTGCTCACCGGGGCCCGTCGAAGGATGTGTGGCTTGTGCTGTTGGTTTTTGTTGCATGGTTTACATCATACCTGGAAGTCAACTGAGCCATGAAGAGGTTCCAAACGGAAAGATTTGCAAGTATTCCTTGTGATCCTTCACATTCTAGATTTTCATGGCTCGATTTCTGTAACTTGCTTTTGGTTTTGACTCAACTGATGAAGGAGTCTCAAGCGTAGCAGTGCATCCGGCTGCGTGCACCTTGTGTGGATCGTGCAGATTGGCGGCCTGAGGCGGAGTTCGAGTCTCAACAGGTGTGCCGCGGCCCCAGTACCACACCGCAGCAATGAATCTAACCCAGAGCCCATGTGAGCTTCGGGCAGCATGTGCGCACTCATTTTCCTTTGGGGAAGAACGCAGGGCCATTTTGGCCGTGAGCGCGTGGTTGAATCGCGCGTCCGGCTTTCAGAGGCCCTCATTGCAGCAGCCTGGTGTGGGGCTACAAGGTGTGCTACCGATGTGGCGCAAAGGACGCGGCCTTGGAAAGGATAGCCTCCAGCCCCACAAAGCAAGGGATAGCGGACATACTTGGGCAGTGCTCGAGATCGTGTAGTTTGAAGCAGAGTCCATGTCCACCGTTAACAGTCGCTGCCTTGCGCTGCTAGTTGTCATGGCGGTCGGCTGCCATGCTCCAGACTTGCCTAGGATGACCGACCCAAGCTTTGAAGCACAAAGTGCATTCCATCGGACGGATAGTGTTTTTTTTTTTTTTTTTTTTTTTCTCACGCCTGGCTTGCATGTACCTTGATGTATTCATGGGACAGCTCACCCAGGCATGAGTTCAGATCCATACCGGAGAGTCTTCGAAATGTCTCTGAGGTGGCCAACTCGGCGAGCCGGCGGAATTGATCCATGATATGCCTGGGACTGGGACTTTCTCTCCCTGAGATTCGTGGTGTTGGTCCCAGATCGCATGACGCTTCCGTCTCACAGTCACGAAAAACACCTGTTTTTGTCAGAGAGAGGGGGTGAGGTTCCGCAGGTTTCACCGTTCGGGCCACCAAAGCAGTCCGACTTTGCCGCCTCTCGAGCAGCATGTGCTTCGGCCGGCTGTTGCCAGACTGTGACGAACGGACAAGATCCTCCGTACGAAAGTTTGCAATGGCTCTTGTAGAATCAATCAGGGTGTAGAGGTGGCTACTTTTGTCATCGACTTGAACAGAGGCTCAGAGGACAGACAGGATAGGCTGGGCGTCCATTCGCACAGTATCTCACAGCCAGTATGTTGCTCACATGTCACATATCTTGAAGCGTCCACAAGAGGAAGGCACTTACGACACATGGCGCATCATTGCAAAGCAGTGTCAGATGCTGCTATCCTTTGCCATGCGTGGTGGTTGCTGTCAGTTCGCGTCAATTGCTTATTATAGGCCCAATAAAGAGGTCAGTTTTTTCAACAGCTCTTCTGAGCATACCCCCAACCTAAAAATCCTGCTTTGTTTGTTTTCTTGTTCATTTCTAAAATAGTCTATTTAGGTTTTGGGGGTATATATGCCATAGTATGGGCTTTGGGGTTTAAGGGTAGTTGGCATGCTCGCGCTGTTTGGGCACAACATGTTATGCTTCCCTGGATATCTTGGGAGTGTTCAAACACAACATTTGGGGTTTGCCTTGATATCTGGATTGCTGCTATCCGACTGTGTTGATAGATATCTTGCAATGCGATGCAATGAAACGCAATGCAATTCAATACAATGCAACGCACCGCAATGCGATGCAATGAAGAATGCATTGCAGTGTAATGCAATATATGTAATGAATGTCAAAATCAGGCACCGCTTCAATTGTCTCCCCTCCTTGTTGTGCTTTTGGAACCATCTTGGGAGCTTTGCCCTTAGGCGTGTAGGCTGAAGTCCGAATCCGGCAACAGGCTGCCAAAGGAGAGATTTGCGGATTTGTTTAACGGGCTTCAGGGCCCAGCGATGCACGAGCGCAAGTCCTAACCATATGGGGATCAGCAATGGATCCACTCACTTAGCGCGAGACAGATGCAAAGTAAGTCGTGCTAAGCTGAGCTTCGGAGCTGCGAGTTCGGAGAAGAGCTTCCCGCGGAAAAAGGAGAAGCGAGAGCAGCTCGAGTCGATTTCGCGTTTTAGTTTTAGCCAGGTCTATCAGTCTATGACAGAGTGTGACTTTCAAAGGCTATGAGTGAAACCTTTTCAGTTCACACCCACTAGCCTTGCACAATCTCATTGTCTTGGCAATTGGTGAAGCTCCAAAGATTGCACCTGCTGGTCACAGCTTTGCCTCATTAGGTGCGAAATCCCGAGGTTGCACTTGCGGTCGCATTCTTCCAAATGTTCACAGGTATAAGCTTTCGAGGCTTGCTTCGTTGCCTCTACAGGTTACCAGCATGTCTACATCTCACTGGTAGAATTTGAGCCTCAGTCAATTTCTTAGCAGTCCCGCACCCAGTTGTCACGGCCAGCAACATGAGCCAGCTGCTTCGCTTTCTGGCTTTGTTGTTGACGGGTGCAGGAGGGGTGATGCTTTATAGGCGTGGCGCGCCTGGAACACGCTTGCAGATGAGGCACGCATAAGATGTGTCGGCGGAGGGGCGGCAGCCCAAGCCACAGCCTCTGAACTTGGAGCTGGTGCCTGCGAATGCCCTGGCAGTCGCGCCTCAGCCCGCGCCCGCGCTGCAGGGCAGGCGCAAGCCTTGGGGAGAGGTTTGCAGGGAGGTCATGCCAGACCAAGTGCCCGGCGAACCCCCGAGGCTGCGGGAATGTGGTGGCCCGAGGAACGTGAAGAGGATCAAGCGCGAGCACGCGAAAGCTTTCGCTGTGAATGCAACACCTGAGGCAGCTCTTCTAGCCATGCGCAGTGCCGGCATCAGTGTAGAAGAAATGCCTAGCAAAGACCAGCTCAAGCATCAGAGCCGGGGCGAGCAGTGCGTGGGCACTTTGATGGAGTTCCTGGAGAACCCTCCAAAAGATTGCATTATTTTCAAAGACCATGCGCAGTGCTCCAAGGACAAGATCCTCATTCCCTTCACGGTTGCTGGTGTTGGAGAGGTGGTAGCAAGGCTGAAGCTGCAGCTACGACCCCTACCGACACCAGTACCTGCGCCGGAATTTTGTCAGCGTGTTTGTCACCTGCCTATCTTGACTGCTACCCATTGCTACCCACAAGAGCCAAAAAGCGTGTCAAGGGCAAGGCAAGGCTGTCTGAGGCAACCAAGAGGATGCTCAGGCCTCCTGTTGCCCGCGGCCAAGTGCCAGCAAGTGCGGAAGCCTCTGTCAGTCTTTGCCAAACTTAAACTTGCCAGGCATGGCAGCAAAAGGCTCAATGCTGGTGTGGGCGCAGACACGTGCTTAGCGCGAACGAAGAGTGGGGCGTCTTGCACCAGGCAGCGCAAAGAGGGCAACTTTTGTGCCACGCACGCCAAGAGTGTCAGGTCTGCCAAGACCACGCAACCCATTTCTGGGCTTATCGCCGCCAATGTCCTGGCTGCGCTTGAGCATGAGCCTTGGACAGACGCCAGCAAGGAAGAAGTTGTGGAGTTCGCGTTGGCCCTCCAGCTGTCCATGGACGACGCCCAGAAGAAAAACAATGACACAGGCAGCCAAGGCAGTTGGCGTGAAGCAGGAGAGGGGCTTCAAACGAGAGCAGAACCTGTGAGCGCCCTAGTGCTTTGCGTGGCCACAAGCGGCGTTTTCCACACTTGCGATCCGTCATGGTGGGCCCCTGGCTATCCTCCTCCGTCTCAATGAAGCGGCCACCGATTGAAGTAACAAAGGATAGCGCTGTAGGCAGGGCGGCGCGAGCGCGGAAACGCCGACGAGAGGCGCTAAACTTGAGAGTTCACGCCTGGTTGGTTGCCTCAAAACCCAGTGAAACTTGAGAGGTTGAAGGGCAAATGAGCATCTGCGCCTCAAAGTGTGAGCTCCCGAGGTTGGGAGAGGAAGTGCTGTCCCTTTTGTTTCATGTCACGTGAGGTGAGGCATGGAGGTTTGCTGCGCTCCAAGTCTTGGCCACAAAGCGTAAAGAAGTCCGGCTCAAAAGAACAAGAAATGGTTGATGAAAAGGTCCGTGATACATGGGATGATAATTGGGGGATACCACTAGAAAGGCTTGATATTTCCCACTAAATTGAAAAAGTTACCCATGGTCATACGGGGGCCGAACGGAATATTGATCAACCCCCAAATCATTGAGAACAAGGCTTGCCTGGCAAATGATGCCGGGGCTGGGTCGAGCAGTCTGGGCTTCTGTGCAAAGTGGTCGCCTGCAGGCCGGCCAACAAGGTGGCTGGAATGAGCTGGTCTGGGTGTGACGGACTCAAAGCTAGGGGCGGTCTGAGCTGGGAGACACGTGCAACGGTCAAACAGGAACTTGCGTAGTGCTGGAACTAAACGAGCTAGCTCTCTCTAAGAACACATGAGCCCAAGGATCGTGCCACATGCGTGAACTACCTCGCTCGCGGCTGGGGAGGCTAGCAGGTTTTGTGGCAGGCAAGGCGCTTCCGCGGGACATTGCGCGGACGCGCGCTCTTTCACGAAACGCTCGCAGCACTTTTTGCAACGAAAGCCAGACAGAGACAGAGAGAGAGAGAGAGAGAGAGAGAGAGAGAGAGAGAGAGAGAGAGAGAGAGAGAGAGAGAGAGAGAGAGAGAGAGAGAGAGAGAGAGGAGAGAGAGAGAGGAGAGAAGAGAGAGAGAGAGAGAGAGAGAGAGAGAGAGGGAGAGAAAACAGAAGAAGCTTGAAGCTGCTGTTTCACTCTTCTTTTGAACCTTCCGCCCCTCGGCTCTGCCGTCCAGACTTGCTTGTTTGACGTGCCAACATCCAGAACTGGCCTGCAGTGTTTGGTCATTGGCCCCTATCAGCCACGCAGCATTTTGTGATTCTGATTCAGCAGACACGAGCTAGCCCTGCGAAGCACATGACAGAATGAAAACATAAAGTTGCAAAGTTTCGGATTTCGCGCGAACGCAATTCCTTTTCGTCCGGCCGACTTATAGTGAGCTTTGTAGTATCCTGGCAAAGGCATGTGGCTGCCATCGGCCGTAGGTCTTTGTTCGCCGCGCTTTGCCAGGATGAGATTTTGAGATGCGAGCGCGCGGTGCTCGACGAAGCTCAGGAAGCAAGCTGACAATCGTATCCTCATGTTTGGGAAGAAATGTGCGAGTTTAGGGTGTCCAGTTGAACGTCTCAGTGCGCTTTCATTGCAGCAACTCGGCAGGAAACCCAAGGCAAGGCCTGGATACGGAAGCGGGGCTGTCATTTATGAGGTACACGGGTTGGTTTAAAACGACCCACGCCAGACCTCCAAGTGACGCTTCCCCTTTGCTCTGAGATGAAGATAGCTCCAGACCTTCCAGCGCCGAAGCCTTCTACGACCGCTACAGGCACGCGTTGCACCCTTGCTCGTACCAGTCGGGCCTGTTGGTGAGTAGGGTTGGTGAGCTTGATGGGCAGCAAGCAACGCTGCGCTCAGAGTGCGCCTTGAAGTGGCAAGCGTGTAGGGGGGGGCGATAGGGGCGTCAGAACTTATGAACTGAACAGCGCAGTTACAGGTGATTGGAGTGGTTGCGGCGGCTTGGGTGGGTGGGTTGGGGTGCGTCGGGGTAAGTTGCGGTGCCCGTGCGCGTGGGCATGCGAGCGTGCGGGCGGCCGCGCGCGTGCACCTACCACGCGCGGGCGCATGTCTGTGTGCGCGTGTGTGTCTGTGTGTGTGTGTCTGTGTGTGTCTGTGTGTGTCTGTGTGTGTCTGTGTGTGTGTGTCTGTGTGTGTCTGTGTGTGTCTGGGTGTGTCTGCGTGTGTCTGTGTGTGTCTGTGTGTGTCTGTGTGTGTGTGTGTGTCTGTGTGTGTGTGTGTCTTTGCGTGCCTGTGTGTGTCTGTGTGTGTCTGTGTGTGTGTCTGTCTGTGTGTTTGTGTGTGTGTTTGTGTGTGTGTGTGCGTGTGCGTGTGCGTGTGTGTGTGTGTGGTTGTGTGTGTGTGGTTGTGTGCGTGGTTGTGTGTGTGTTTGTGTGTGTGGTTGTGTGTGT
The DNA here is from genome assembly GCA_963377175.1 of Effrenium voratum. NCBI lineage: Eukaryota > Dinophyceae > Suessiales > Symbiodiniaceae > Effrenium > Effrenium voratum. The sequence goes on along the minus strand of CAUJNA010000182.1, from coordinate 146,406 downwards.
GGTTGTGTGTGTGTGTGTTTGTGTGTTTGTGTGTGTGTCTGGTTGTGTGTGTGTGTGGTTGTGTGTGTGTCTTTGCGTGCCTGTGTGTGTCTGTGTGTGTCTGTGTGTGTGTCTGTCTGTGTGTGTTTCTGTGTGTTTGTGTGTGTGTTTGTGTGTTTGTGTGTGTGTGTGTTTGTGTGTGCTTGTGTGTTTGTGTGTGTGTGTTCTTGTGTGTGTGTGTGTTTGTGTGTGTGTGTGTGTTTGTGTGTTTGTGTGTTTGTGTGTGTGTGTTTGTGTGTGCTTTTGTGTGTTTGTGTGTTTGTTTGTGTGTTTGTTTGTGTGTGTTTGTGTGTGTGGATGTGTGTGTGGTTGTGTGTGTGTGTTTGTGTGTGTGTGGTTGTGTGTGTGGTTGTGTGTGCGGGGTTGTGTGTGTGGTTGTGTGCGTGGTTGTGGGTGTGGTGTTGTGTGTGTGGTTGTGATGTGGCTGTGTGTGTGTGGTTTTGCGTGGCTGTGTGTGGCTTTGTGTCGTGGTTGCGTGTGTGTGTTTGTGTTTGTGTCTGTGTGTGTGTCTTTGTGTGCCTGTGTGTGTCTGTGTGTGTGTCTGTGTGTGTGTCTGTGTGTGTTGGTGTGTGTTTGTGTGTGTGTGTTTGTGTGTGTTTGTGTGTGTGTGTGGGTGTGTGTTTGTGTGTGTTTGTGTGTTTGTGTGTGTGTTCTTGTGTGTGTGTGTGTTTGTGTGTCTGTGTGTCTGTGTGTCTGTGTGTCTGTGTCTCTGTGTCTCTGTGTCTCTGTGTCTCTGTGTCTCTGTGTCTCTGTGTCTCTGTGTCTCTGTGTCTCTTTGTGTGTGTGTTTGTGTTTGTGTTTGTGTTTGTGTTTGTGTTTGTGTTTGTGTGTGGTGTGTGTGTGTGGTGTGTGTGTGGTGTGTGTTTGTGTGCGTGGTTGTGTGTGTGGTTGTGTGTGTGGTTGTGTGTGTGGTTGTGTGTGTGGTTGTGTGTGTGTGTGGTTGTGTGTGTGGTTGTGTGTGCGGGATTGTGTGTGTGTGGTTGTGTGCCTGTTTGTGGGTGTGGTGTTGTGTGTGTGTGTGGTTGTGATGTGGCTGTGTGTGTGGTTGTCTGTGTGGTTGTGTGTGGCTGTGTGTGGCTGTGTGTGTGGCTGTGTGTGGCTGTGTGTGTGGGTTGTGCGTGGTTGTGCGTGATGGTGTGTGTGTGTGTGTTCTTGTGTGTGTTTGTGTGTTTGTGTGAGGGAGCCTTTCGTTTGCAGCCCCGTTTTGCGGTTGATCTAAGATTCCTTTATCCGCCCGCGGGGTTCCATTTGAAAGTCTTCGAGCCGCCCAGTCGCTGCACATCGCCGCGAAATGCGCCGAGCCGAGAGCGGGATTGGGAGGCTATATCTTGTTCAACCCGGTTGCCAAGAAACTTGTGAGGTGCGCCACATGCAAGGGTTGCTGGCCTGAGCAAGCCTTGGAACCGCAAGGCTGTTTCTTCGTTTGATTAATTTTGCCCTGTTACATCCTCGCAAGTCCCAAAAACATAGCTGGTTACTCAGTGCACAGCAATTGCTGAAAGGGTGTTGATCTCAAATCGGCACTGGCTTTCAGTTGATCGTTGGTCAAAGCTGAGTTATTGATTTAACAGCCATGCCGCTCTGTGTGTGTGTGTGTGCGCGCTAGGCTTGTTCAGTGTATTATAGGCTAGTTGAAGTCCGAGGCTTTGTTTTTATTGATTTGATTTCATGACTTGGGGCATACTTAGACTTACCAGCTCTTGGCGCTTGATTTCAGGTGCCGCAGGCCCAAGGATGGACACAGGTCACAAGGCCGCGCTGTGAGAGTTGCAGGTCCAAACCTCCCATGGGATCGATCATGTTGCTGGTTCCGCTTCTGGAGTTGTACAACTCAGAAGCTGGGGGTTCAACCTTTCACCTCCAACTGAACTTGCGTGACTTTGGGAAACTGGGCCAGAATGGGTGGACGAACATCGGATCCCAATGAAATTCATTGTTCGAGCATTTCCTCTCGATCTCCAGCACTCTTGAAGCAAGTTGTGAAACTCGTGTCAAGCCTCCAAGACGTCGTTTGGACTTGTCCCAAAGCAGCCGCCTTGTATGCGAAAAAGTCATTCAGCCGAGTTAGTTACAATCAGCGGCCAGGCCTCCGAAGCTCCCTCCCTGGCAAGGATCTTAGCATGGCATCGCTTTTAGCAGAAGGCGAGAAGGGGGCTGCAAGTAGCCGCTTTTGGCCAAAGATGCCTATGGCCATGGGTTGCATAACCCATGGCGATCACATTTCGGGTGGATGAACATCCATCTGCCACCTATTTTGATGTTCAACAGCAGTTTCCTGCATTTTGACCCACAGCCAGACCAGAGTCCTTCTTAAAACACTGGCATGGCTTGACAGGCAGTGGTGAGGGCTGAGACTGGGGGCCCACTCGGCGGAGCAAAACCACCGCAGATGTGTAGTACAGGTTATGTACCATGTACTCGTCGTGACTGGCGGTGGCAAATTCCTGGAAGTGTTGACTCGAAGCCTCGCATTCTCAGAGCTTCAGGAAAGACGTTCCTTCCTGGAAGCAGGTGCAATGGATCGCGCGCAACCGGCCTTGAGAGCAGGGTGTGGTTTTTTGAAAAAGGTTAAGCAGGATATGGTTGTGGACAATTTGGTTAACCATGACCCCAAAAACGGGTTCAGGTCGCGCCGCTTCTACAAGCCTTCAGCCCGAGCCCAGAGCTCCGGGCCAGAGGGACCGGACCGGAGTGGTTGCTTAAATTCGAGGAAGTCCGCCCGGTGGCTGGGTATTTTGAAGGAACGCCAACAGGAAAACTCACCGTTTTGGGTGCCCTGTCTTGCTGGCAGCAAGGAAAGCACATCAAATCCAGCTCGGCCCTCGAGATAGTTTGATAGTTTGGCCATTCATGCTCCCCAAACCCAGAATTGATTGACATGTTGAGGCTCGAACGGGGTGAGTCATGGGTGAGTCACAGGTGAGTCCCACGCGAGTCACGGGTGGGTGACCGTTTGAAGGTGATGAGTCACAATGGGACAGTCAGCTTGCCCAGATGCTGCCACGTGTTGGGGCATCGCCCCAGCCTGCGCCCATTTCCTTGGCGCGGGCTCTTGGATATTGGACGCTACCGCCGGCAGAGGGAACGATTTGACGGAAGGATCGGCATGTTGTGGTCAGGGTCCCCGCGATTCGCAGGGTGTGCCATGTTTCAAGCTGCTTGAAAGGGCAGTTAGAGGGTAATCGCTCGTTTGGGGGTTCAGCTGCAAACAGCGCGGCGTTCAGGCTACCAAAACACAGCGCTTTGGTGGCTTTAGCCGGACCACCATAGACCTATTTCAACCATGTCTCACTTACATGCCCGTGCAAAGGGGTAAGGGCGGGCACTCTTTTTGCGCGCATCCGCATGCAAAATATAAACAAGGCAAACCAGCGGGCGCGAAGATAAGCATCACCGGACCTGTGCAACAGACCCCTTAACTGGTTCCTTGTCCTCAACCAGCTCCATAAAATCAGGGGGGTCTTGGCACCTTTTGCGAGAAAATGGGTGACCCCCTCAAGTAATGCTTCGCCACAAGGGGGGCAATCATTTTTCCACAGGTGGCAACAACACCCCCCTGCGTAAAATCCCCCAAATTGGAGACAGTGTCTCGAAGCCCGGACTCAAAGGCAGGCTCACCGCGCCTTCCGGTGAAGCAGAGGCTGGGCTCGGGTATCGCAGCCTCGGTTGTCATTGGGTGGCTGTTTTTTGGAGGGCGCCCTTGTTGTATGGGTGGTTTCAAAGAGAATCCACGAGGGAAACCGCTCATTTTCCAATGTTTAACGCATACCTTTTGGATATGATAGGCAATGGTTGGAGCACCCTCAACAAAGGGTGCTGCACATATTCCCCAAACCGCATGTGGGTGTCCTTTTTGGTCATTTCGGGTAGACCTGGATTCCGCTGCTTTCAGTTTGGTTCTAATCATGTACTGGCAGAGTTAATTTGCGTCCAAAAAGGACAAGGCAGCGAACAGCAAAGCCGCGTGAGTGTTTCTCGAAATGGTGAATCGACCCTCGTTTGCTTGGCATTTGAAGGAGAACCGAAAGGACACCAGCCATTTTAGGTTACCCTCCTGGCCATGCTGCCATCAAGAGGGTTCCTGTAAAAGGAAAAAGGTCCAAACCACGACCCCCCCCCCCCCGCTCAGGTTCCATGTTATTGGATGGGGTACCCCTATGAAAACGCCCAACGACGGGAGCGAGCCGCAGGTCCAATGCTTTGCACTTCTATGGTGCTGGCCGCGGTTGGAGTCCCAGGAAGAGGCGTGCGACAGATCCGTTGGAGTTGGATCCTTAGTTCGAGGGGGAGGGGGGGTCCCTGCTTTAAATCCTGTCCGGCTGTCCACCAAAGGGCCCCAATGATTGCGCTGCAAGGCCAACGCCGGCCGGAACAGGCGTTGGAAGGCCTGTCCAGCATGTGTGTTCTGCGTGCGATGTGCCGATTTTGTGTACTTGGTCTCATGTGGAGCCCGCAAAAAAAAAAGAGCAAAAAACAAGCTGTTGCTTGGTCTTCGTTGAAAACCCGAAGGACGACCAACAAGATACCCTTCGGAACCCTCCCGGGCTTGGGGGCAGAGACTAGCTAGCCCCCTTTTGGGTAACTCCAAAATGGGTTGCCTGGTACATGGAAACAAGGACGAACTCCTGCGGTCCAATTCCTGGTTCAGTTTTGCACCCTCATCTTCCAGAATTTCAGCTGAAGAAACAGAAAGCCACCCCCATGCCGGTCGGCACGGCCAGTGAACGCGGATGGCAGCTTTGACTTCCCGGGCATGCGGCCGAAGGTCCCGGAGACCGAGCCGACTCCGCAGGCGCTGGTCGAAACTGCGCGGGTTCAGACCAAGTTTTGCCAATGAGATAGGGGGGCTCCCGCCCCAAACGGAGAAAGTCGGCCTTTGGGTTTCACTGAAAAAGTGTGCCCTCAAAAAGACGAACCCAAGTCGGGCAAAAATTGATGGAATGGTGGTTTGAGCCTTTGGTTCACAAGAAGCAAAGGAGCCGCGCCGAACCGCCATCAATCCAAGCCACCAAAGAAGGGGGAGATGAGAGGGTTGGGGGGGACCCCCGAATTTTGCGAGCCTTTCCCCAAAAAGGGATACCTAGAGTCTCCGTGACTTGTGAAAAATGGGTTCATGACCCCTGACACCTTAATTTTGGGTAATGACCCCATTTTTAAGGGTCATGGAGACTCCAGGTACACCCACACGTTTCCCGGATTTGAGCTGATTTTGTTGGCCGCGCGAGGAACATCTGGCGCTGAAGGCAAGGTGCCCAGGGCTAGTGCAACATTTGCGGCCTTTCGACCCCAGTGACCTTTAAAGTGAAAGCAACAATGGGTGTGTCAAATGTTGGGCGTACCCGTTTTGTGGTGGTTTTAGATGGAAGCCAAAAGGAAGCAACCATTTTAGGTGGTCCCTTAAAGATGACACGCCTAAATCACAAGAAGCTACGTTAAATGGTTGTTCAATGCCCCAAGAGAATCGGTTCAATTGATTCGCAGCGCAAGGTCCAAGTCGACACTTTGGTTTGGCCAATTTGAGCCGTTGGTTCCCCAGAGCAGAGATCTAAGGATGAGGAAGATGAGACTCCGCAGAGTATCCACCAGCAGAGTGTCGAGGTAGTGCCCGTGCTCTCCGAGGCAGGAGGGCGTTCTGCTTTCCCAGCGGTTCGACCGCCCATTCGTGCAGTGCAGCTGGGGCAATGGGCTGACGTTCGACCCAAAATCGCTCTCACAGCATCGCGACGCGGCGAAAAAAAAATATGACCTCTGCGGTAGCTTGCATTTGCTGGTTCGGGGGCAAAAGGCACGCCGCCTTTCAAGCGTTGTACTTGCTTCTGGTTATGAATAACAGACACGATGGGCATAGAACACACCACCCCTTTGCTAGTAGCCAGCAAAGGAGCAGCGCCCAAAACCCCAAAGGCTACTACATGGTTAAGTTGGCATTCGAGCAATCCCTACTAAACCTGTAACCAGCTTGGGGTCGGAAGGGGGAGGGGCGTTTTCGGGGCGAAAGGGGATGCTTTCCAGATCGAACCCGGAAGGGCATGCAGAGCGGCAGGCGCGAAGTTTGCTCGTGGGAAAGCCATGGTTTTGCCTTGGCTTCTGATCCTCTGACTGACCGTTTTGGCTACCCTCAACAAAAAGACATCAAGCAAAGTGCACTGGGGGGGGGGGGGGGGGTGGGGGCTGCTTAGATGGGACGCCAGCATTGATCACCCGGTTGACCAAGAGGGGCCTCATTCTGAAGGGGAACCTTGACTTTGGCAAAAGCACTTAACATTCGGGGTGCAGAATGATGGCTTGCCTTCAAGCAACCGGGAGCTTTTAGACTTTGTGCCTCTTTAGGCTTTTGGCCGAGGGTTTACCAGTTGAGTCTTGCAGGCATCGCAATCGCATGCGCTGCAACTCCGTCTGCCAGGCTGGAAACTAGGCTTCCATATGGAACAGGCCCCCGAGCTATTTCCTTGTGCTTGTAAACATCGCCTTGGCCCATCTTAAGGCGGGTTTCGTTTGGCTGATGTAACGGGAAATCAGGGAAACTCTGTGGAATGAGAAGCTGGACTTAGGAAGGGGATTGCTCAAAGGAAGCTGTAGATTGTGCGTTGGATGTTCAGGCGTGTTCCTAGCGATGCCACACATTGTTGTTCCACACATAGTTTGCTCAGTGTCGGCGCAAACTGCATGATCATGTTGCCCCGGAGGTCGGAAACTAAATCACCCCGGAACTTTCGGAACTTTGCTCGAATCTGACTCCAGCGCTTTTCCTAGCCACCCCCAAACCTTATCCGGGCTAAGACCCCTTAGCTTTCAGCTGTTGGGGAACAACCAGCTCAAGGGGGAAAGATTGTGGTGCCTCCACATGGGTTTGTTTATCCCATGGGTATCCCTTTTTGGTGGTTTTAGAGGGACACTAAGAGAAGCACCACGATTTTGAGGGTGCCCGACACACCAAAGGAACACACAGAAAGTTCGCGCAGTTGTGCAGTTGGCGTTTTCTCGCTGATTCCCAAGCTGGGAATCCGACAGGAGGAGCCACCCAGTGCCGCAGGATCGAAGAGAGCCGCTTGGACCAGAATGTGTTCTTACCAGACTGGAGAAGTTGTCCACACTTGTTAACTCCGATTTTTCTCCTTAGAACTGGTGTGTGTGTGTGTGGTTGGTCCTGGGGTTAAGAAACCGCCCATCTAAATCATTAGAGCAGAGAGAGTTCCACCAAGCAGAGGTGGCAATTCAATTGGACACCACCAGCAAAATTGCAACTTGTTTCAGGCAGAACTTCACTGACCCCTGTTGATGGCTTTGTGGATGTGTAGTGACTGTTGCGGTATTGGTTTGATACCAAGCGTAGGCCAATTGGCTCCGTCATTGAATCAGTGACTCCTGTTGCAGGGCAACCAGAATCAACGTGTGCACCCTTGTTCGAAGGAACAAGTGAGGTGTCTCGAAAAAGTGCCGTGGACAGCGTGTTGAGGATTTCTGGGGGTTGCCACAAGGAAAAGGTGGTTGGTGGACCTGAATCCCCACCTGCATTCTGTCCACCAAAGGTTCCCTTATTAAGATTCATGCCAAGTCGTTGATTCCAACTACTTAGGCTGAGGCTGATTTTGATGGCAACCCCACGCCTAGGAAAGCGTTGCGGCATCAGAACAGGACTTGCTCTGACAGCTAGCGGGGCTGTCTCTTTCGGCGGGCGCCCTCGTTTCAGGGTGTTTCAAAAGGGAACCCACCCTTTGGGAGTTGCCGCATTTGGCGCAGCCTCATTTTGCCGAATTTCGTCGCCATCGCAGGCAGTTTGCAGCAAGATGCGTCAAGCTGCTAACCATCTTTGAGTATATGTTTGTCTTGCTCCTGCTTTTCTGGGCTTGAAAGCAGGCGGGAGGTTCGAGAACGCACACCTTTTGAACAAACCTGGTGGCATCTTTGCGAGGAGAGCGGGCTAGACTCCGAGCACTTGCAGGAGGGTTGGGAGCACCAAATCGGGCCATTAAAGCTGGTGTGGTTGGCATTCTGTTGGCTTTGTTTTGCAACACAAATGCAACAGATGTGTGCGACGATGATCAGCTGAACAAGGGTTTTTTTGCAGAATATTGCCCTAAGGGAAGAAGTGCAGTGCTTCATGGATTTGTACAAGGGTTCATGGTGGGGTAGTGTTGAGTGAGCCGGTCTATGGCAGTGAAGCCAGTTCTTTATCGCCCCATGGAGTTTGTGCCGTGTGACCACAACAGGTTGGGAGACTCGGAGCTGAAAGCAGTCCTCCTTGTATGCTCCAACGAGGCAGACCGCCCGTGAAGTTTAACCGTGCGCGGAAGATTGGCCTTTGCCCCGCGAGCATTTCTTTCCAGGACAGTGCTGTTGATCCGGTACCCGCAGGCTTGCAGGACAGGGTCTGAGACTGTGTCAGAATCCTCGCCGCAGGAGTCGAAGTAGACGAAGTGATCCAAAATGATAGCAATTCATTTTGCCTTGTGAGCTGCTGGTGGCATGTGAATGCAGATCCCCTCGCACATGGAGAGCATTGGCCTGTGTGCGTGTTTGCAGTCAGTTGGAACCATCCAGGTTGCTGACTCAGCAATTGCTTGAACAGGTTCAGGTTCCTGCCTGCAGCAGCGGTCTCCAGTTCCCGTGTTGGAAAGGCAAAGTAGGGATAGAAGTGCGGCATGGTGAAGCCAGCCAGCCGGGCTAACGCCTGCAAAGTCGCGTTCCGCTAGGACAGTGCCGCTGCCATTGACTGTGATCCAGAGCCTACGAGCTTGCAGGACGTCTGAGACCGTAGATGGAGCTGGGAGAACAGATCAAAGGGCTCACATCCTCACACATGCTTGCCGCAGGAGTCGAAGTAGTCCAAGTAATCCGATAGGGTATCTGATTCTAGCATTCAGTGTGCCCTTATGGATGCGAGAGCTTTTCAGATTGTCGAATGCTTACACCTGATTTCCATAGCACAGAGGAAGCCGCATTGGCTAGTGTGTGTGTGTGTGTGTGAGTGTGTGTGTGTGTGTGTGTGTGTGTGTGTGTGTGTGTGTGTGTGTGTGTGTGTGTGTGTGTGTGTGTGTGTGTGTGTGTGTGTGTGTGTGTGTGTGTGTGTGTGTGTGTGTGTGTGTGTGTGTGTGTGTGTGTGTGTGTGTGTGTGTGTGTGTGTGTGTGTGTGTGTGTGTGTGTGTGTGTGTGTGTGTGTGTGTGTGTGTGTGTGTGTGTGTGTGTGTGTGTGTGTGTGTGTGTGTGTGTGTGTGTGTGTGTGTGTGTGTGTGTGTGTGTGTGTGTGTGTGTGTGTGTGTGTGTGTGTGTGTGTGTGTGTGTGTGTGTGTGTGTGTGTGTGTGTGTGTGTGTGTGTGTGTGTGTGTGTGTGTGTGTGTGTGTGTGTGTGTGTGTGTGTGTGTGTGTGTGTGTGTGTGTGTGTGTGTGTGTGTGTGTGTGTGTGTGTGTGTGTGTGTGTGTGTGTGTGTGTGTGTGTGTGTGTGTGTGTGTGTGTGTGTGTGTGTGTGTGTGTGTGTGTGTGTGTGTGTGTGTGTGTGTGTGTGTGTGTGTGTGTGTGTGTGTGTGTGTGTGTGTGTGTGTGTGTGTGTGTGTGTGTGTGTGTGTGTGTGTGTGTGTGTGTGTGTGTGTGTGTGTGTGTGTGTGTGTGTGTGTGTGTGTGTGTGTGTGTGTGTGTGTGTGTGTGTGTGTGTGTGTGTGTGTGTGTGTGTGTGTGTGTGTGTGTGTGTGTGTGTGTGTGTGTGTGTGTGTGTGTGTGTGTGTGTGTGTGTGTGTGTGTGTGTGTGTGTGTGTGTGTGTGTGTGTGTGTGTGTGTGTGTGTGTGTGTGTGTGTGTGTGTGTGTGTGTGTGTGTGTGTGTGTGTGTGTGTGTGTGTGTGTGTGTGTGTGTGTGTGTGTGTGTGTGTGTGTGTGTGTGTGTGTGGGTTTGCTTTCTGCTGTGGAGACTCTCCAAGTTGCTTTACCAGGCTACGGACTACGCTCCAGCACGCCCTTTCCAGGATAGCACCGGTGACTCTGATCGAGTACCAGGCTTGCAGGACAGGCTCTGAGACTGTCAGGCAGCCTGTGTCTCAAGCAAAGGTGCCTCATCCTTTCCACAAAATTTTGAAAACAATTGGGACAATCCCTAGGACGCATCCATCCTGGCACGGCCAAGTTGTTTGCAGGGTTTCATTGAGAAAGTAGAAATATGGTTTTGAACATAGAGCGTAGCAAGTGCTCCATACCGTGCAATCTGATGTTGCACGCGTCCTTATTGTCAGGGTCTACGAGGCTATTATCGGGTCAAGCTTGTTCATATTGGTCCTTTTTCAGGGGTACCCTCTTTTGGTTGATTTTAAACGGACAACTACCTAACTTCGAGGTCCCCTAAAATAAGACACACCTATGTCTTACAAGATTCCATTGCGGCATGTTGCCCAGGTGATAGCATGATATGGCTGTGGGTCAAAATTAAAGCACCAGGGGACCGCAGGTTTTAGTCCTTGGTTGCATTTACTAGGGTTTCAAAATGTCATGATATGTATAGTCATAATTGCCCAATGCGCTGATTGCACTCCGTGTGGTTTTGGCTCAAGAAAAGGGTGCGCTCCGCAGTGCACCCCAGAGCCGAGATATTGCATTTTGATGGTAGCGGGTGAGCCTCGACGGTCCATTTGGTTTGGAAAGCCGTACGAGGGGCCCAAGGGCAAGAACAAGGGCAAGAAGGGCAAGAGCAAGGGCAAGAAGGGCAGGGGCAAGAAGAACAAGGAGGAGCCGCCGTGGAGGCGGCCCGCTCGCGGCAAAGGCAAAGCCGCAGAGCCGGTCGAGGAGACCGGGGCAGCGGAAGAGCTGCCGAAGGAGAGGCCGGAGCTAGTTGCCCCTCCGAGTGAAGGAGAAGAAGACACCCTGTCCGCTGAGCCTGCCGCTGAGTCAGAAGCAGACTGGGGAGGATCCCAGGCTGCATCTCCTCCCTCCTCAGAGCCAGAGGCTCTGCCAAGTGGCCACAGGGGCCCAGAACCGGCTCGAGGAAGCCGGGCAGAGGAGAAGGAGGAGGAGCTGGAACAATACACCAACGAGGACAAGAAGGAGGACCTCCACCCGCCGCAGAAGAAGCAGTTTGAGCCCGAGGCCACGGACTTCGACCTGGAGCAGAAGGGCCAGAGCGAGGACGAGAGCGTGTGGGGCGATTGGGGCAGCGAGGGCAGGATCCAGCCCGAGCCCAAGGTCGCTCACACGCCTAGGTCGTCAGGATCTCGGTGGTGGCAGAGTGCGACTGGCAAAGACAAGAGGAGAAGCCAAAACAGTCGGCACTTTAGGATCCTCAAAGGCCTCCTGAAGCTCGCGCAGAAGAAGCAGGAAGAGCCATCCGCGGAGCTCCAGGAGGAGATCGAGAACTTCGGGCAGGCGCCCTGGAAGAGGCGCCGGGTGCAGCCCAAGACACCACCGAAGTCCCCGCCTAAGTCCAGCCCTGCTCCGAAGACACCGCCGAAGGGATTCACAAAGGCCCAAGGAAAGGAGCCTTCACCGGGCGCTGAGCCCGAGCTGCTGGCACCGGTCGCCGAGGCAGCCAAAGCTCTCGGCCGACGGGTTACGGTGCACAGGAACATACAAGAGCTTGCGGTGGCAAGGACATCCCGCGGTGAAGGGACGAGCGAGCAGAACCTGGCCTCGAACTACCGCCTCAGGAAGGCGGCATCGGCAGAAGCTGCATACCGAGCCGGAGCAACGGGCTCGGTGGCCAAAGCCATCCAGCAGAGTGTGCTGCAACTGGACGGGTTAGGGAACCCGTGTTCCTCGTGCGACGAGAGGACTCGCCTTCAGAGGCCATCATTGTTGGCCAGGGCCGCAGCAATTGCAAAAGGGGCGACAAGGAGGCGCGCACCGGTAGGAACGACCTCAAAGTCAGTACCGGAAGCTATCGCGAAGCCTCAGGTGAAGCCACCTCCTGCAAAAGCGGCTATAGAGGCGAAGGTACCACCTCCATCGCCAAGACCGAAGTGGGTGCTCAAGGAGAAGGCCCACATCGAGAAGCCCAAGAGCGAGCCGAAGGTTTCGCTGGCTCGGCCGAAGCGGCCGCCACCTCCGCCACCGACTCCGTCGCCGGCTACACCCCTGAGCGAGACCGAGGGCAGTGTTCACCTTCACGATCAACCGGCGCCGGAGCCGAAAAGCGGATCGAGCTCGGGGTCGTACTATAGTACAGAAGAGTCCGGGAAGGCGGACTGACCTCCCGGTGCTTGGCACCGGATATAAGGCATGGAGGAAACAGTGCGAGAGTTGCAGCAGGCAGTTGAGCGGTTGTCACAGGAGAATCAACTTCTTAGGCAAGGCCAGGCAGGTATAGCTGCTTTGGCAGAGAACCTTGGTAGGTTAGCTACAAGCCTGCAGAAAGGCGATAGGAAGTTGTTGATAGACACCAAAGGGATTGGAAAACCGGAAGTCTTTTCCAATGATGACGGCCACTTCCGTAGATGGGCCCGGTCTGTGGTGAACCTCACAACGGCAATCTTTGGATCCAGTTTCCAGTCAATCCTTGAATGGGTAGTTGATCAGGATGAGGAGATCACTGTTGAAAAGGTAGAAGAGGAACATGGAGGTGAACTGGGAATGGCCGGACTGGATGATAAGGGAGACCAGCTGTATAGGTTGTTGTCATCCCTTACTACTCATGAGTCCGAAGATCTGGTCATCAATGCCAAGAACGGGTATGAGGCATGGCGAAGGCTTAACAGGAGATGGGACCCCCTCACCGCAGGTAGGAAGAGGAACATCCTAAGGGCCATGCGCCGATATGAGGCCAGAAGGAACGAAAGGGGCGAGAGGGAAATCCTCTCTCAGGACATCAAGTGTACGTCCCTAGAACTTCTGGTTCCAACCGACATTGAGCGCCACCTCATTCTGAACAAGAACCGGCTGGGAACCTACGAGGAAATGAAACAGGAGATTGAGGTTCTGATTGAAACAGTCACGGGAGCCAAGGGGACGATCCATCGACCGGGGTCCAGTGGGGCTTCGAGATCGGGGCAAGGCCCCGCTCCGATGGACGTGGACGCCATCACGAAGGTGCTCAACTCGCTGGTCAAAGGCTCGAAAGGTTCGAAAGGAGGCAAAGGTAAGGGAAAGGACAAAGGTGGAGGCAAAGGCAAAGGAAAAGGTAAGGACAGCAAAGGAAAAGGTAAAGGCAGTGGTTCAGGCAGCTCAGGACCCGCAGGAGCATGCTTCAACTGTGGTAAGCCCGGCCATAGAGCGGCCGAGTGTTGGAGCAAGAAGAAGGATGGAAAAGGTTCCAAAGGCTCAGGGAAGTCTGGCTCCAAGCAGAAGCATGTGGCAGGATTCGAGGACGCCGACTACGAAGCTGGAGACCAAGAAGAACAACCGGAGGCCGAAGTGGGAATGTTTGAGCTGGGTGCATTCACCCAGGGAGAGTCCCCGAAAGACCCAAACTGGGTTCGGTTCAACCTTGATACGGGGGCTGCTCAAACTGCTATTCCAGTGGATTGGAAAGACCGCATCCCCACTAAGGAAGGAGCCCAGATGATGTTCAAGACAGCATCGGGGGAACTGGTCCCTGGGACCGGAACCGGGACGTTTCAAGGTAAGAGTGAAACAGGTTCCAGGTGTAAAGTCACAGGGCCATTAGCACCGGTACACAAACCGTTGGTTTCAGCTTACAAATGCCTCAACCATGGAAGGATGGCTGTTCTTGATCAAAATGGTGGACAGTTGATTCCAGCAGACTCAGCGACAGGAAGGAAAATTCAGCAGTTGCTCAACAAGCCCAGTAAAGCCCAAAAGAAGACTTGGTTGCCCATATACCAAGAGAAAGGAGTTTACAACTTCTATTTGAAGTCGGAAGATTGTTCGGGTTTTGGACGGCAGTCCAGCGAGGCGTAAGTCCGGCCAAACCACTTGCAGCGGCAGATGATGCCGTGGGTGCCGGACAAGGGAACCCAGAGGCACCAGCGGGCCGACCCGCAGGTGTGCCCGAGGGTGATGAGATGGATGAGAGCGGCGAGATCGCGCCGCCCGCACTGGTGAGAGCACCAGGAGGCCCATCGAGGGCCGAGGTTGCGGAGCATGAGGCAACAGGTCACGTGCAGTATCGCAACTGGTGTCGGCATTGTCTTGCCGGCAGAGGATTGGGTCAGCAGCATCGCTCACGACCCGAAGAGGACAAGGCGAGCGATGAGCTCGCGACAATCTCGTGCGACTACACATGGATGACGCGAGATGGAAAGGAGGATGGGAAGACTAAGCCTATCCTGGTGATCCGAGACAGTCGGACACTGGCCGTTGCGGCCACCTTCGTGGACGCAAAAGGACCGACGCCATATGCGGTCAAATTCATGGCGAACTTTATAAAGCATCTTGGTTACCGTCGTGCAGTCTTCAAGAGTGATGGTGAGCATTCGATCGTTGCCCTGAAGGAGCAGGCGGCCAAGGAAGCAGGAGTGGAGAATGTTCCACAGGAGTCGCCGGTGGCTGACCACCGGGCGAATGGCGCAATCGAGAACTTGTGCCGAGAACTCAAAAGGCAGGTGAGAGTCCTGCGATCCTCACTGGAGGAGAAGTTGGGTCGAGTCTTGAAGGATGACGACCCTGTGCTGTCTTGGTTTCCAAGGCATGCAGCAGACCTGATGTGCAGGTACAAGAGAGGTTCCGACGGGAAGACACCGGAACAAAGGAGGTGTGGCCGAGAATGGAGAAAGCCGGCAATCGCCATAGGAGAGCGGTTGTATTACCGTGAGGTAGGAGAAGGAGCTAGGCCACTCAAGGAAGGCAGGTACATAGGTCACCACGGAAGGACTGGCACTTTGCTGGTTGTGACCTCAGAAGGAGTGAAGAGAGGCACTGGTGTTCGTCGACTTCCAGAAGAAGATCAATGGAATCCACAAGGATGGGAAAGCCTTAAAGGCTACCCGTGGGAGGTCTCAGTGCGAGCGCCGGGAACGCCGGGGCAGAGGGCCCCGGGAACTCCTGCTCAAGGAGTGGAGGACCTGCTGGTCAGTGAAGACCGGGTTGAGGTTCCGCCTCAGGTTGTGCCTGTTATGGCACCGCCACAGCAGCGACGGATTTACATCCGTAAGGCAGATGTGGAGAAGTACCAACCTACTGATGGATGTCCTGGATGCACTTGCGTGCTACTAGGGGAATCCACTCAGTTGCCGCACACTGAGATGTGCCGAGCGAGAATCGTCGGTCTCATGATGGATGATGAGCAAGGACGACGCCGTGTCGAAGCTCACAAAAGGAAAAGAGAGGAGACCGCGGAAGTAGGAGTGGAAGCAGATCTCCCAGCCCAAGAGGCCATGGGAGAGCCGGCCGCTGAAGCCGGAGGACCCTGGACAAGTGATGGAGTATGTGGAGGATCCCGCGAAGAGGGCTGAACTCAAGAGAGCAGCAGCAGACCAGCCAGCATCGAGTAGCCCAAAGAGCAAGGCGAAGCCGACCACGCAGATCAAGAGACCGGGAGCGCTGTATATAGCGCCCGGAGCCAAGCAGAAGACGCAGCAGAAGCAAGGTGAGAAGCGAGAGCCCGCAGTATCTCCTGAAGAACTCCGAACGGAGACTCAACCGGCGGCTGACGCCGAGACTTCAAACACCCCGGACAAGCCCCCAGACGTGGGTGGACTTGAACTGGGTCGATTGAAGAGGATGTTGAAGTCCATGGTTGGACGGAAAGTAGAGAGAGCGTTTTTGGCTCAGGAGGTGGAGATCAACGCGGTCGAGCTGGAGCAGATCACCAAGCTGTGCGTGGAGATGGGCGCTGTTGATATCATGGAGATCTACAGCCCGAAGCGGTTCACGGCCCAAGCCGGGCAGTATGGCTTGAGGCCGGGCTTTGCGGTAGACCTTGAGGAGCAGAAACCGGACGGTTCCTACTGGGATCTCAGCAAGACTGAGGACGTCCGAGAGCTCGAGGAGTATGTGGACGAGGTCGAGCCGACATTGCTCACAGGGAGCCCACCTTGTGACCAATTCTCCCAGCTCCAGAACATCAACAAGTACAGGGTGAGCCCAGACAAGAGGCGCGAGAAGATGGATAGAGCAGTTGCTCATTTGCATACCGCCTGTAGGTTCTACAGGAAGCAGTTGCAGGCAGGTAGGTTCTTCTTGCATGAGGCACCGTGGAGTGCTACCTCTTGGAAAGACCCGGAGGTCCGTGAGCTCACTGAGAGACCGGACGTGTACACTGTCCGAGGCCCAATGTGCAGATGGGCTATGGTCGCTACGGACCGGAGGGGTTTGCAGGGCACAGGATATGTGCGGAAAGAAACTGGCTGGATGACCAACCATCCAGGTTTGGCCCAACTGTTGGAGGGCGAATGCACCAACAATGTGCCGGGGAAACCATGGCACCGGCACATCCACCTGATCGGAGGACTCGCTAGACCGGCGGCCCGTTATCCGCCAGCGCTAGTGCGAGCGGTCCTGAAGACTTTGAAGAGCCACCTTGTAGAGAGTGGCCAGTTGAGTGCATTGGACGCAGCAGTTGCAGGTCCAATCCCAGAGGAGAGCTTCGTGACGCCGGAAGACGTGGAGCAGTACTGGGACGACGTGAATGGTGGGTTTTTGCCACCAGACCGAGTCAGGGAGGCACGTCAGCTCGAGTTGGACTATCTTAGGAAGCAAGAGGTTTACGAGAAGGTGCCGCTCGAGGAATGCCTCAGAGAGACCAACGGGAAGGGTCCAATCACCACCCGTTGGATAGACACCAACAAGGGAGACCCCGCCAATCCCAACTTCAGGTCGAGATTGGTGGTCCGGGAGATCAAGGCCCGGAAGAGTCCAGAGGAAAGGATTCCTCAGAACATGCTGTTTTCGTCAACACCGCCTTTAGAGGCTATGAGGCTGCTATGTAGCCTATGGGCCACTGAGCGTGTATCCCATGGAGGACGACCACTCAAGATCGGACTTTGGGATATATCAAGAGCCCACTTCTATGGCGTACCCAAACGCCGCATATACATCCAGTTGCCGGACGAGGACGCCAGTCCGGGAATGGTGGGTCGTTTGACTAAGTCGATGTACGGGACACAGGATGCCCCTAACATATGGCAGCAGCACTACACGCAGCTGTTGATCAAAGCCGGATATCTCCGGGGAAAGTCAAATGGCTCAGTGTTCTATCACCCGACACTGGGAATAAGAGTGCTGGTGCACGGAGATGATTTCATGGCGTTAGGAGACGCCGAGGCGCTGAAGGAAGTAGATACTTTGCTTCGCAGTGCCTACGAGTTGAAATGGCTCGGGACGATAGGTGATGAGGAAGGAGACCACAAGGAGGTCCACTTTCTCAACCGGCTCATTCGTTGTGAACAACATCAAGGAGCGAGTGCGATCCTGATCGAGCCAGATCGACGCCATGTTGATTTGCTTGTGCAGCAGCTTGGCATGGAGAATGCCAAGGGAGCGGAGACACCGGACGTGAAGAAGTCCGTGGATTTGCAGATGCAGGAAGCCCGGAGCCCAGCTCTACCGAAAGAGCAGGCTTCCCTGTATCGCTCATGCGTGATGAGGGCAGCGTACCTGTCACAGGACAGGTTGGACATCAGCCACGCTGTGAAGAATCTTGCGAGGAAGATGGTTTCTCCTACAGAGGCATCTTTGCAGGATTTGAAGCGACTGTGTCGCTACCTCATCAAGAAGCCGGACGTGTGTCAGGTCTTTGCACGGCAAGCCAAGCCGAGCAAGCTCCGAATCCAGGTGGATTCCGATCATGCCGGAGACGCAATAACGAGGAGATCCACAACAGGCATGGTTGCTCTGTATGGGTTGCATGTGCTCAAGCACAGCAGCAATGTGCAGTCGACCATCGCTTTGTCGACTGGGGAGTCGGAGTATTATGCTCTTGTCAAAGGAGGTTCAGTTGGTCTAGGCCTACAGTCACTCTTGGAGGACTTTGCGGTCGAGACCCAGGTGCTGATTCAATCAGATGCGACTGCAGCAAAAGGAACTGTCAATCGGGCAGGTCTGGGAAAGGCCCGTCACATCCAGACGAGGTTCCTGTGGTTGCAGGAAAGGGTCAGCATGGACCATCTGAGGGTGGAGCATACCCCTGGCAAGTCCAACAGGGCGGATGCTCTAACAAAGAGCATTCCAGGTGTACAGATGTCTGAGACCATGCGAAGGTGTGGTTATGTTTTCCTTAACCAGCGTAGCAAGGGACAGCTTAAGCTACTAGAAGGCTAAGGTCCCTGGCCAGACTCCGCTACCTATATTGCTGTGCGAGCGTGTACAGAGACGCTCTTCCAGCAAGGAGGAGTCATGATATGTATAGTCATAATTGCCCAATGCGCTGATTGCACTCCGTGTGGTTTTGGCTCAAGAAAAGGGTGCGCTCCGCAGTGCACCCCAGAGCCGAGATATTGCATTTTGAAAATGGATACTCCCATTTTTGACCCACTGCCATATCTTGCGCATGTTGAGAGTTGGGAATGGCGAGGGCAACTTGTCGAGGCAAAGATGCGTGATGACACCCACCCATGGGTTGTGAGCGTTTCATGGCTCACGCGGGATGCCTTACAGAGGTGGGCTTGTGGGAAGGTCAAAACGAGTGCTGCATGATACACGTTCCAACAAAGCGAGTCCATGCGGATTTCCACAGAGAAGCCTACTCATCAGAATGTTACTTCACCCAACACCTGCCGTTGGATCAGATGCATCTTTCAGACGTGGCCCGCCCGAAGTTGAAGTTTCATCGCCCGCCCGCTTTATGCACAACTCTCGCCGGATGTTTCGCGCATAGGGCGAAGCTGCCACGGGCTTCCCCAAGCGGGCCGGAGCCTTACAAACTGAGCTCGTCGAAAGGGAAAGCAAAAACTTGCCGCCCTCTTTGCACCAAAGCGCGCACACATTCATGCCTGCGCAGTGAGGGATGGGTTGAAGAGGTCAGCCCGACAAATTGTTGGTTTCCTTCGACCAACTTAACTCTGAATCAAGCCATACCTAGATTATCTTCTTCACAGATGCCAAGCATGGGGTCGGTGAGTTTGACTGCTTGCATAGATCAATAAACGAGGAGTTGTACAGCGCACTACCAAAACTAATCGAGCCCTTGCCAAGACACATGGCGTTTCATGCGACATGGCCGTTGTAGTCAAGGCTGTCACTGCACCCCCTTGTTGCCAACAAATCCTGCACTAAACGGGTTTGTGGGCCCGTCACAAAGGTTGATGTCATTTTAACTTGGAAACCGAACCAAAGAGGAAATTTCACTTTAACACATAGGCCAGTACGAGTTTGAAGGCCCTTGATTTCTCCACACCTACTTGCCCACATCTCCGCAACTCACAAGCACTTGACATCCCAATGACGGGCAGGCTACCTTGCTCTGAAAACTGTTTGGCTTTGAAGCTGACGTCATGAGACTCTTAGTGCCGGCGTTGTCAGTCCAGAAAGTGATGCTTGAGGCTATGGGGATTGCCATGAGTTGTGCGTTCGGCTATTGGGACAACCATTCCGCAGCCCATTCAGAAATTCAGGGAGCCAACTCTGCCCAGGTGCTAAGTGAAGACGACAGGCTGGGTCTGTGTTGAGCATTTAGGCATTGCAGAATGGTTTGGCGTCTCTCCATAGACCATTCAACGCGAGCATAACCCGTGATGCTGATGCTTTTAACATGTCATGGCCCTGTGAGAGGTGTTGCAACTGATCACTCTTCTTGCATGTGTGCATGTATCTACACATGGCTGCTCAAAAATGGGGGACCAAAAATGGAACCTTAGAATGTGTGCATGAGATCTAGGACTCCTTTCAGCTGTTGACCAGCTCCATCAATGATGGGAGTTCTAGGCCAGATCTGGCGCTGCCGGACCAAGTCTTTCAGGCCGACAGCTCTGATGTGGACGTGTCAAAACTGGGATTTGGAAGAAGGGAGACATTTCCTGAAAGCCCAGGTATTGCACTGAAAAGAAAAAGGAAACTGGGCACTCAATATTTTCGTGAAAGTGTTGATGTAGGTGGAATTGTGTGTGTATGTCCTGTATCCGACAGGTTTCAACACTTGCTAGAGGGAGTCGGAGGACTTTTCGCGTCTCAACACTTCCGTTGAGTCTTATTGACTATTACGCATCGACGTGCCTGTGTGTGTGTGTTTGTTTGCTTGTTTGCTTGTTTCTGTGTTTTGTTGTGTCTTTGTTTGTTTGCTTGCTTGTTTGCTTGGCTTTGCTTGCTTTGTTTTGCTTTGCTTTAGTCGCTTTGTTTGCTTTGTTTGCTATGATTACTTTGTTTGCTATGGTTGCTTTGATTGCTTTGCTTTGCTTGTTCGCTTTGTTGGCGTCGTTGTTTGTTTGTGCTTTAATTGTTTGCTTTAATTGTTTGCTTGTTTGCTTTGTTTGCTTGCGTGTCGACCTTTTGTTTGTTTGCCGGTTTGCTTGATTGTTTGTGTTCTTGCTTGCTTTCTTGCTTGCTTGCTCGCGCTCGCTTGTGTGTGTGTGTGTGCGCGTGCGCGCGCTTGCGTGCGTGCGGGCGTGTGTGTGCGTGCGTGCGGGCGTGCGCGCGTGCGCGCGTGCATGCGTGCGTGCGTGCGTGCGTGCGTGCGTGCGTGCGTGCGGCGTGCATGCGTGCGTGGGTGGGTGGGTGGGTGTGTGGTGCAGGTGCATTTAATACGCATTTGTGGGTTCGGGTTCGTTTTTGCGTGGGTGTCGTGCGCGTGGGTGTTTGTTTGCTTGCTTGCTTGCTCGCTTGCTTGTTTGTTTGTTTGTTTGTTTGTTTGTTTGTTTGTTTTTGTGTATGTGTGCTTTGTACGTATTTGTGCGTGTTTGCGTGGTTATTTGTGTGTGTGCGTGTGTTTTGTGTTTGTTCTTGTTTGCATGTGGCATTTGGCATGGATCGCAGGTGCACGCGTTGGTTGTTCTGCGCGGTCGCGCTGTGGGTTTGGGCATGAGGGCGCAAATCGCGTGTTCGCGCGGAAATGTCTTACATGCTTGCGTGACCGTGACTGTGTGGTTGCTTCTGCTTTTCAAACAGGCCTCAAGAAACTGGATTCTCATAGTTTCTGATAGTTTTGCTTGGTTGCCTGTCGTCTTTTTTTGTGGAGAGAGGGCAGGCCAAACGTTGTCGAAAGAAGCAGTAAAGACGAAAAGCAGTTTCACGGTTGGTTTCCCTTCGAAAGTAGCTCAAGAAGATTACCCATGTTAACACATTTGAATCAACAACGAACAAGTCCAAGTACAGAAACATCGCCGTGCTCCCCGGTGCGCCTCCTTGTGGAAGTGTGTTAAGTTGACGCAAACATCGAGCTGCACAAGATCTGGGTGCCTTTGCCCCCCTTTCCTTACGAGCATTTCACCATATGAAAGAACTCTTTCTTCACCTTTTCGAGGGAAACTGAACGGCAGACCACCATTTTTTAGGTACCCATAATGTGTCTCAAAATAAGGGGATTTCGCAAATGGAAGGATCCCCCTACATTTCCCTTGAAACCAACACACAAAAGGGTAATACATCCATTTGGGTGTCTGATGCCCAACAACAAAAAACCGCCCGATGGAGGTGAAATCCACCTCTTCAGGCCGGGTTCAGTCAGTTGCGATGCACCGAATCGGGGAGTTGAATTGGGGAACTGACTTTTTATTGGGGACCCGGCTGGGGGGGGGGGGGGACATTCACAGGGTTCTTGTCCACCCCCCATGCGCTTGAGTGGGGGTATTTTCATTTTTTGTTTGTCAGATTCATGGCGGGCTGTGGCCGAGCGATCATGTGACTTCAGATGGCCACACACAATCGGGAAATGGGTGTTTTTGTTGAAGGCACCCCCCCTTTTGGTGGATTCAAGGGAAACTTAAAAGAATGCCACAATGTGTTGGGGTCTCCTAACTTAAAAGAATGCCACAATGTGTTGGGGTCCCCTAAGAATTGGCTCACCATGGGCTTGGGACGGTTGTCTCTGGAGGCTCCAAGACCTTGATGTTTTTCTTTTTGTTTGCCTCACGTGAGGCACGACCGAGTTCCAGTTCCAGCTTTGTGTGCCCTCAGGCCCAGACTGGGAGGGGGGGTCGCATGAAAAACTCTGCGAAGGCCAAGGAAACAAAAACACTTTGTATGAGGGTTTCTTACATGGTTTTCCTTTGGTCTTTTTAGTTTGAGGATAGCCGCGGCTCTTTTCCATATTCTGCATGAATGGTGCACTGCAGCACAAATCGACAAGTGTAACATACCGCAGCTGTCAAGAGCCAAAGCAGGAGTGCTCGGTGCTATCGCTTTTCATGGTAGCGGAGCACCGGTTGCGAGAAGAGGACCGCAGCGGTGCTTTTTATAATGGGCATGAACTGAGCCTGCAGGAGCTGAGGTTTTGGCAGCACGTGGAGAACGCGGCGGCGGATAGGTTGGAGGAGTCCGACAGGCAAGCCCGTGAGGCGAACCGAGGGCGTTCTCGATCTGGTGCCGCTGGGAGCATCATCCTGCCGCTTTTGAGCACCATCCACACGACCAAGCAGACAGAACTGCTCAGCCTGGACCGGGTGCCGGATTTTGCTGGTGGTGGTAGCAACAGCGCTTATCCTCTTAGGTTTGGGTTTCTGCTGGACAATCTGGATGGCGCAATCAAGTACAGCAAGCGATACCAGCAATATGCAGGAGGTAGCAGAGGCGCTACGTCAGATCGTTGCAGAGCAGAGGGACCAGCGAGGCTGAGCAGGTGATCAACACCGTGGTTGTGGTTGGACAAGTGCAAGGGGCTTTTCAACAGCAACAGACGGCAACTCAGGAGCAGGCGGGTCAGATTGCAGGCGCAGTACAATCCTTGCAGCAACAGTTGACGCAGTTGGTGCAAACAGCAGAAAATTTGACCACACCTGGGCAAGGAGGAGCTGTTCAAGGTCCATCACACCAGGGCCGGGGACACCGGCAGACAGAGCAGGTAGGTGGAGCGCAGCCGGACGGGTTTGCCGAGTGGTGGAGCGCATGCAGGTGGACAGCAACCTCAGACGTTTTCCATGGATGGCCTAGGAGGAGGACCTCGTACGGGCTTCAGTACAGGTGGCGTCCATCTGTTTGTAGCGTATGCAACTCAGCAAGGTGGAGTCGACTCGAAGATCTTGGCCAAACCACAGTTCTTGACAAGGTATCCTTTCAGACGATTACCACACTCACAGACGCACAGATTCCTGGAACATGGGAGAGCTTGGAATGGGTGTTGAACAAGCAGCCGAAGATACCTTTGGATCAGATTACACTTTTGTCTTTTGTCGCAGTTTCCGCATTTGGACAGGACCCGGAGTTTGGTGCGGCAGGCGAAGAGACCGAACGGAATGGAGGCATTTCGACGATTGGACGACAGCGAGCTCATCTGACGAAGATCGCAAACCCACCGGAATCCGTGCCGCTGGCGCAGTTGTCCTCAGAGATCATTGCGTGGGAGAATAGTGGCAATGTGTTCACTTTCTTGGATCATGTGAATGGTATTGCATCCACACCTATGGATATTGGTTCACTGGGAAAGGAATCGGGCAAAGGAAACACGCAATGTTTGCACCATGACCGAAAAGGGATATGGGTCACACTATGCTCTCCACGCTCCACCTTGAGCGGGTTCTCCGACACAAGACAGTCCTCCACTTCACCAACTCTCCAAATTCCAACGCACGCTCATCCACTACACCACCTGGCTCCAGAAGCCTCTCTGGCTCATACTCATCGTGCTCCTCGGCGATCCCGCTAGCCTCCGGTGCCCCTCCTCCATGTGGTTCTCCACGAGAGAGCTAGCATGCTTGCCCGCCAAAACCCAAACTCACATAGGGCGTCACGATCATGTGCGCGCACACCATCTTGCAAACGTAATGCGAATTTCTCCCCGACGTATCGGTCCTCGATGTATGATTGGTAATGCTCACCTTCCAGCACAATTCGATACCATATCTCTGCTGCAGAAGTGAGCACCTTGTTCACATTCGCCACTCGATACTTCAGCACCCTCAAATAGCCCTCCGGAGAACAGAAGACTGGCTCAATCAAGCCCTCATCCCCCAGCGTTCCATCTCCAGCACCATACCAGGAATCCACCCGAGAACCTGATTGGGACATGAGTGCGGAAGACGACTGTGGCGCGCGTTGGATTCACATAAACAAGGGGGATGAAACTAACCCCAATTATCGCAGCAGGTTTGTCGTGCAGGAAGTTCGCAACGGGGCGCAGGAAGCTTTATTAGCAGCTACACCACCGTTGGAAAGCATCAGATTTCTTTTGTCGCTGCAACGTTCGAGCCGGAAGAAGCTGCGAGATTGATTTATGTGAGACTGCCGCCGGAGCGACATCGACCTGGACGATGTACGGCACTCGTGATGCCGCAACCTGTTGGGAGGCTGAGTTTACAGACTTTTTCAGCGAATGTGGTTTTGCTCCGGGTGTAGGCAGCCCTATCATGCATTGAGAGATATTCGCACTTCAATTCATGGAGATGACATGACTTCGTTGGGCGAGGAGTCTGATCTTTTGTGGCTGAAGCAGAAACTTGAGGAGAGATATGAAACCAAGTACGGTGGCATGCTGGGTCCGGACACAGGCGACGTATTGCCAAATGAGTTGAATCTGAATGAGGGTCGTGCAGTATCTACGCCTGGAACAAAGACGGGAGATGAGAAGCCTTTGGCGGGCGAGTGTGTCAGGCAATATCGCAGTTTGGGGCAATTTTCTGGCTGACCAGACATGCAAGGAGTTGGCGAGACAGATGTCCAGCTCGACTGAATGGAGCTGGGAGGGCCTGAAAAGGCTCGCTTGATTCTTGAAGGGCAGACCGAGGTTGGTCTGGCTGTGTGAAGATCAAGAAGAAGTTCATGAGTTTGTTATGTATACGGACAGCGATGATGCTGGTTGTCATGAGACGCGGAAGTCAACTTCGTGCGGGGAATTGATGAGAGGTTCACATGTGATCAAGTTTTCTTCGAGCACGCAGCGCATACTCGCATTGTGGTCTGGAGAGCCGGAGTTTTACCCTGGTATCAAGGCTGGGTCAGTTTTACTGGGAGCAGTTTCTATGGCAGCTGATCTTGGTTTGACGATGACGGCCACACTGGCATTTTGACGCGTCTGCAGCGAAAGCGATGCTTGCGAGGAAGGCCATACACGATTGCTATTTGTGGTCGCAGCAGAAAGTGCAACACCGAGAGATCCATTGTTCAAGCGGACGCTGGCACTAAGTACCTGGAATGGCCGAGAGTTCAAGAGCTGATGTGCTCCATGAGCTTGGTGTACAGTGAGACCCAGCACAGTTTGGCCTTGCGCGCTTGAAACGGCGAGGTGGCCGCTGAAGGTGGCAACGTTCACGCGTCCAGGAGGGCCTGCGTGAGTTATGGCGCACTACAGCACAAATCGACAAGTGTAACATACCGCAGCTGTCAAGAGCCAAAACAGGACAGCTCGGCGCTATCGCTTTTCATATTCAGATAGCCGGGCGCCAGTCTAGCCGACATAGCCGGTTCGCTGACAGACGCACGGTGTTCCTTGAATCCCAACCAACGCGTGTCCATTTTAGAAACACGCCACTTCGAAGGAGCTTCGCAGAGGCTCGTAGCCTTTGACCAATCGATCACTTCGCGGTGTTGTTTTGTGGACGTAGGTCCAACAGGTTGATTTGAATCTTCGACTGCATTTGGAACAAATGAAAGCATCGAATCCAAGGCTTTTGGCTTTGCGTTTCACCCAGCTGCTGAAGATGAGTCGCGCAGTTGCATCGTTCGCGAGCCAGGGCCGCCAAGTAGTTCGCAGGCGCGGGGAGACGGAAAAGTCGCGACCTTTGGGTGGGCGCGTTTCTTTTGTTGAGTTGGTACCCATTTTGCGTTGCTGTTAAAGGAAAGCCGAAAGGAACACCCGGCCATTTTAAGGCCATGCACATTTGGCCGCAAGGAATTCGCGCTGCGTGTTTTTTCTGAAGGTTACAATGGGGTTCGACAAAAAGCACACGAAGGAGGTTTTGTCGAGATATTCGCATTTTTCGAGTCGGAGACCTGAAGCATGCCAGTCGGGGCGGCACACATCCACCCCGAGGGCCGAGGCGAGGATTGGACAACCTTCGCTTGCCGGGTGAGCCTCCAAAATGCGTTGGAGAAGAGACGAGTGCTCCAAGTTTTGCGACTTTTGTCCTGAACTCATTCGCGGACGGCAACCCTGCAGATCATCTTGTCGGAGCATTGTTGACGTATTGTTTTTGCTGCTAGGGTGACCTTGCGTGCACTGCGAGTGTCTGTGCGTGGCTGGCTTTTGGGCATGTTGTTTTTGATACCTTTGAAGGGGTACCAAAGGAATCCACCCGGCTCAAGAGACAAACTCGGTGATGAGCATGCGGCGAAGGTTTCCCGGAGCAAGGACAGAGTCAAGAGTCCTCACTTCTCACTGCCCAAGGTGCGGGGTGCGGTCGCCTCACTGGTTTTGCCAAGAGCACTCAGAAGAACACGTTTTTTGTCCGAGCCTGCCTCGATTAGTAGAGTGTTTTTGGGATAGTTGCCAAGGGAAGTGGAAGCCAACCACCTGAATGGGGTCCACCTGAGATGTTGGCTCCCTGGCGAATGGAGTCCCTTCTCTCGCGAAGGAGAAAGCGCCTGCAAGATGAGCGAGCCGCTTGGTTCTGAACTGCGGACCCGTTTGAAGGGGCTGGAATCATACTGAAACTGTTAACATGAATGCGACAGATATGCCAAGCTGCTTGGATATGTCAAGCTACTTTTTGTTTTACAGAATGCTCTTATGTTGATGCCTTCTAACATGGTGAAATCTCTGCTATCCCTGTCTGCTCAACTCCCAAGGAGTTGATTGGACCATACAAAGCCCAGAGTGAAGATGGATCTGAAGGATAACACCCAAGCTACAATCAAAACTTGGATACAGGGGCAGTCTCTTCTTATGAACAGGTGCCGCCCTTGGATTCTTGGTATCTTTGCTGACCTGCTGCAGAGATCTTCGGCACCGAAACCGGTGCAAAAGAGGAAACGGCCAAATTGTTTTCAATGCACCTGGTGAGTGATTCTATGTCGCAGAGTAGCTGGCGAGGATGGTCACAAGGCATGTATGTGGGTTCCTTTCAGTTGGTACCCATGTAGGGGTTCTTTCAAAGGGAATCAAAATAGAGACTTTAGCAAACCCAAGTTTGCCAGATTCGCTTCACTCGCGTTCCATTCTCGGGCTCAAATAGAGTCGGGACTCGGAATGACATGCCCCCGGTATCGGGAGCATGCATCTCGCCCAAAAAAAAGCCGACTCGCAGCTGCAGGGCATATCAAGCGGGGATGTACGAAAGCGGTGCGCACCTCTCCAAGAATCGGCAAATGGCTCTGGCTTGAAACACGTACCAAAATGACACCTTGGTAAATGGAAGCCAAGGCTAAAGCCTGGTAACCCCAGCTGTTTAAGTTTGATCCACACCCAAATAAATGGACACTCCTTGGATGTATTCTCTTGCCTCACTCCGCCGGTCAGGCATCTACCTCGGCTTTGGCTCGCAGCCTCAAAGCACAGCCCATGCCCAGTCAAAAGCGGACGGAGAAAGCAACGCTTGGATGCCATTGGCTCGCTGGTTTTGTATTTTTTTCGTTTACGCCCAGCGGGTGTGAAGACGAAGCGCTGGTTTCTCGTGCGATGCTTCGGTGTCTGAGCTTTGGCCGAGGAGCCAGATGGTCTGGCTCTTGGGTATGTGACAATGAAACCCTTCAAATGAAAGGTTGCCTTCAAATGAAAGACGGCCACATAGCAAAGGCCATGGTTGCAGGCGCTCATGAACTGTGCATTCATCTTGGTTGTCTGGAAGACTGGAGTGCATCAGACTCCCACCCAGTTGTTTGCCTCCCAGCCTTTCTTGGGTCACAATCCATGGGATGTTGCCAAAAGCCATCGGAAATCGGTTCCTTCCATGTGCCAGGTGCTTCTCCTGCCGGGCGCGCGGACCAACCAGGCTGGAGCTTCAAGCAAATGGTGGGCTCGCAAGGCGAGAAGAAACACATGAGTGTCATATTTGCACACGTTGGGATATTGCTGTGACTACATATATATATATATATCGTATACCTCTGTATTTTTACACGTATTGTTGTGAGTACATAGATATCGTTGTAAGTACATACTGTAGATAGGGCGTGTGTTTTTACTCCTTTTTTTTAATAAATGCTTACTAGGATGAACCCGGCCCTG
Organism: Effrenium voratum; assembly: GCA_963377175.1. Lineage (NCBI taxonomy): Eukaryota > Dinophyceae > Suessiales > Symbiodiniaceae > Effrenium > Effrenium voratum. The sequence goes on along the minus strand of CAUJNA010000182.1, from coordinate 118,311 downwards.
CACCCTCCTGACCCCGCGCAGTCCAACCCAGGACTTCAAGGTTCGGGAGGCCGAATCGCCTGTAAATTGATTTACTTTCTTAAGAAAAAGTAGATGTCGTGGCTTCGAAACGCGAGTTTTTAGAATCTGGGTACACAACTGCATGTTGAAAGCTCGCGTGCAAGCCCGACATGACGGTCTTTGTTGACTAAAGTGGTCGACGCAAAGCGGTCGAACCCCCCCCCCCCCCAGCATCGCCCGCGCTTCAACAAAATGAATGATTTTGCTAGAAACAACACTCAAAGGCAAACACAACGCTATGCGATGAGCAAATCCAGACCAATCACAGGTGGATCTTCATGGAAAAAACGGCCAGAGCCAGCTGAACAGGAAACACAATCGAGGCGAATTGGCAAGTGCACTACCTGTGCCACATGTAGGCACACGCATAGTGCATCTCAAGAAGGCGCAAGCCGCAGCGAAACTGAGGTTCGGAAGGGCTGTCAACAAGTTTCACATTTTCAGAAGAGCTTGCCCAGGCCAACTAACCAGGAGAGCGGTCCCCTGGCTGCCACTTGTGCAGGACCCTTTGGTGCAGCAAATCGATTACGACAGGTATGTTTGCCCAGGTGCATTTGTTCTGCTGTCTGTTGTTTGAATTGATTGCTGGACTGCCTCGAGCACAGGCTGGTCATGTTCAGTGCTTTGCTTAGGGAGGGACATGGTCACTAGCTTCGGTGTAGGCAACGAGTGCACTCACCAACATGTGTTGACTACAAATCTCTTGGCAAACTCGGCAATGATTTGGCTTCTGTGCATAGCCAGCCATCCGTGTATATGTATATGTATATGTATATATATATATATACACATTATACACGTATCCTAATGAATATATTTAGGTGCCATATCCTGTGCAGTCCTGCATGGGCACTGCCTGTCCTGCCTCTTCCTGCGCCAATGCTCCTGCCCTGTCCGCGCCTTTCACTACTGAAGTCTTTGTCCATGCCAGTTAGAATTCTCGTCAAGCTGGAGCCTGTTCCTTTGCCTGTCTTCTGTAGTCGACTCAAATTTCAGCATTCCCTTTCAGGTGGGGATTTCGACTTTTGGCCCCAGTAGAGCAACTTCCACCACTTTAGCCTACACACCAGAGCGGCATCTACTTTAAGCAAGCAGAAAGATGTCTCCTGGATAAAAAGTCGACCACTTTAGCTGACGGACATTGTGACATCTACTTGTTTGCCAGCGGGAAATCGTTTCCTTTCTTGAAACACTAGTGACACTAGGAGTGTGGACCACTTTAGCTTGCGGCTTATCGTGACACCTACTCTTAGCAAACGGAAGAGCATCTCCTCTACTAAAACACTGCTGACGCAGCGCAACCACTTTCATCAGACCGTCCAAAGCAGGCCGAGACAACGCGACATCCCGTGGCTTGCCGTCACCCCAGAATCCACCCTTGTCCTGCCCAGCATTTTAGTTTAGGGTTCAGCTGCAAGCTTCAGGGCCTTGCATTTTGGGTTTAGAGTTTAAGTTTGGGGTTTAGGTTTAGGGTTCAGGTTTAGGGTGCAGTTCAAGTTCAGAGTTCGGGATTAGAGTTCAGGTTTCGGGATTAGGTTTTGGCAGGGTTTAGGTTTGGGGTGCAGGTTTCAGGGTTTAGGCTCAGGCGATAAGTTTTCTAGGTGAATTACGTGATCCTCTGCAGCAAGCTGCTAGCGCATGTCTTAGCTCTCAAGAAGTATCGGCCAGCTTTGTCCGAACCGCACATTAAGCAGCCGCAGTCTCTGCCCTCGCGCTTGGCTATGACTATTTCGAGCACGTGGCTACAGGCGGATTGGGTCTCTAGGTTCGGGCGTTGGGGTGTTGCTTTGGGGCGCAGGCAACCCTCAGGGGCTGGCCGTACTTTAGCAAGCGGAAGAGTACTGGGCTGCCCAAAGTTCGTTAGTTTTCACGCTGAGTCACAGAGCGTTGGCAGGCCGCACCCCCCCAAACGCAACCAAGCTTACGCAGATGCCCTGAGCCAGCACCCTGAGCAAGCAGCCAACGCCGCCAAAGATGCGGCTCCGCAAGAGGCCTGAATTTGACCCAGCCATGCAGAAGCATCCTAGATGGAAAGCCAGTGTTTCTGGTCAGCCGATTTGCCAATGTCCATAGCAACTCTTGCAAGGAACGCACGTGTGAGGATGAGCGCAGCCTGCGTTGGCAAACTCCGTTGAAGACTGGGAGAACATATGGCTGTGGGCCAAAATTACAGGAATTGAGCCGCGGGTTGTAGTCAAAATGTGTCCCTTTGCCAGGGTTCTGTTTGGGGTGTTCCCCGAATTTTGGCAACCGCAGCATGCCAGGGAAACTTTCGGGGCGCCCTTCGCCCTTCGGCTTGGGATCCGGGGAGGTTCATTCGGGCACATGTTTGGCAGATGTCCTGTTCCGTCCAGGCACCCAGGGGTTCACAAAAAAAAATTGAAGCAGACCCAGAGACCCTCCACAAGGTGGCAAAGAGTGCCCCTCTGCCAAGGTCCATCAAGATTCGTTCTTTCATGCTGCGTGTTGCACATGAAGCAAGGCTGTTGTCGTTGCTTTGGCCCATGCTCCGAAGCACGAGCAGTACTGAAAAGGATCTTGACCCACCATGACTTACTTGTCTTTGCTTAGGAAGTTGAGTATTACATGCGAGCTCCTTATCCAGAAATTGCGTACTCCCAAAAGCAGAGAGGATGCAGAAGATACTTGCCGCGCAGTCTGAAGGCAAAGCCAGGGGCTCCCAGGTATCTGGGTAGGATACAGAGGCCTTCAGGCTGATAGCTAGGCAAAACCCTTGAGACAATATGAGTTAAGGCGCAAAAAAAATGAATATGAGTTAAGGCGAGGGGATGAGCGAAATGCGACATGCGCAGGGCAATTGCAGCGGCTTCAACAAAAGCTGCAGCGCCACAATGTCTCCGCCACAACATCTTCGACCCCATCAATGTGAGGCCCTGCGGCAGATGAGAGACTGGCTATGAAGTTTAGCGTGAAAATGGACATGCTGGGTGCAGATGAAACCTCATGGAAGCGTCCACCAAAGCGGTGCCAACTAAAGTCAGAGGCTTGGACACTGAACGGAGCACGGGCGCTCCGAAAACTTGGAACGATCCAATCCGTTTGGCGGATCCAATCCGTTTGCCAATGGGGACAGTGGAGATTGATGGTGAATCTATGGTCAATCCATCGCCATAACAGCCCCCCCCGTGAAGATTTGAGAAAAAGCATTTGTAGCATGCTCCGTGGCAAACACGTGGGCCGCTGGCCGCGGGGCGCGGCGAAAACTTTGACGAAGTCATTGCGTTCTTGAT
>CAUJNA010000182.1:102500-110000 GCA_963377175.1 Effrenium voratum | reverse complement strand
CTGCTGTTGGCGTGGGCAACTGGCACAGGCAGAGCATTTCACAAGTCGAAGAGAGACGACCGCCGAACAATGTTGGACGGAGATTCTATAAGCCAAAAATCGACATCTCTGGAAGCTTAACAGGGAAACTTTTCCACTGGATTGCCCTTGAAATTGTGCACAAACGGCAAGCACCATCTCGACTTAATGGACTCTGCCAGACCACCAACTTGCCAGGCTCAGAGCCGTCCCTGGCCTTCCTGGACGACTTCAGGCTGCGGCTTGAAACAGCGCAGAGGCAGTTGCTGCAGTGCCTGGATGAAGAGATTGGAAAGGCTTGGGCCGAAATCACGTCATTCCTGAGAGAACTGGGTGTCTACTTTGCCAGACAGCGTACCAGAAATTGGGATGGCGCCCGCTGATTTCACCCTTGACCAGCCCCGCCGCTCATGCAAGCTGGCTTCAAGCTGGCACACATGCTTGAAAGTTGCTTGGCGAATTTTTTGAACCCAAGGGGACGAGCGCGACACAATCTCTGCTTTGCTGTGCCTGTGTGCACGTGCGTCTCGCACGGGTGCGCGGCAGGCGCGGCAGACGAGGGAATCTGCGGATCGCTTAGACGAGCTGTGTTCAAGCATGACCAGTGCGCCCTGGCAACGGTTTTCATCCGATGGTGCTTAGATGCAGTTGGAGTCTTAATGTATTCCATGAGGTTTACACAAAGCGATGTCGTTGACCAATTTGGAAAGCGCGAGAATCGCTCGCCTGGTTGAAAGGGCGTCCTGGGCAAAGTGGCAAGGCGCCACATAGATCGGCATGACGAAAAGGGACTTCTTTGCCAGGCCAGGGTTCTTTGGCTTCGTACTAAGCTTCTGCGCGGGCGGTTGTGTCTGCGCGCCGCGTGGCGTGTGTGTGTGTGTGTGTCTATGTGTCTCTGCGTGTCTCTGTGTGTCTCTCTTTGTCTGTGTGTCTGTGTGTCTGTGTGTCTGTGTGTCTGTGTGTCTGTGTGTGTGCGTGTGTGTATGGGCCCTGCTTGGGCAGCTTGGTTGTCTTGGTTTGCCTGTCTTCATTTGACCTTGACGGCGGTGCTTTTGTGACTTGATTGCGAGTGGAACCGCCGTGTACTCGCGCTATGCGGGAGACCTCCAGGGTCAAAACTCAAGAAGTCCGTTCAGCTGACGCCAATCTTGAGCAGAACTGCGTTTGGCCAGGCGTCAGGAAGTTCGTCCCATGGACTTGATGAACGTGTGCTGGAGCCAGGCGTGGATCTGCGCGCGCGCATGGAGGCGCGCGAGGAGTGCGCGGGGGCGCGCGCGTGTTTGATTGCGCGTGCTTGGTGTGTTTCGCTGTTGGTTTTGGTGCGCAACTTTGGGTTGCGGGGCGCTGCGGGCTGCGCGCACAGGCTTGGGGGTGTTCGCAGGGGGCGGGCGGAGTGGCGGGCGTGAGATGCGAGCGGGCGCAGGCAGCTGTGTGTGTGTGTGTTTGTGTTTGTGTGCGTGCGCGCGTGCGCGCGCGTGTGTGCCGCCACCCGCGCGTGTGTTTGCAGTTTTTTTGTTTGCTTGCTTGCTTGGCACGCCTTGCCTTGCCTTGGTGGCTTGGCTGCTTGCTCTCTGCTAGCTTCTGGCTTGCTTTTGTTTTCTTGGTTGTGCATTCTGACACCTCTCCTGTGTCTACTTCACTTTCTCCATGCTGATTTGTGTTTATTGTGAGTGTGCCTGTCTTTGTGTTCCTCCGCGTGCAGTGTTTCTGTCTTTGTGTGCCCATGTCTGCATGTTTGCGGGTGTGTGGGTGTGTTTTAGTGCGCGGGTGTGTGTGTGTGTGCACACCCACACACACACACACACGCATGCCCACGCACGCACACACGCAAGCACGCGCGCGCGCAGGCACACAAACACGCCGCGATATACCATTACTGTCCAAAAACATTGCAAGACAGACGCAGCAACCAGCAACACAAGGGTGTGTGTGTGTGTGTGTTTGTGTGTGTGTGTCTCCGTGTGTGTTTGTGTGTGTGTCTCGGTGTGTCTCGGTGTGTCTCGGTGTGTGTGTGTGTCTCGGTGTGTCTCGGTGTGTGTGTGTGTGTGGGTGGGTGGGTGGGTGGGTGGGTGGGTGGGTGGGTGGGTGGGTGGGTGGTTGGGTTTGTGTGTGTGGTGTGTGTGTGTGTGCGCGTGTGGTGTGTGTGGTGTGTGTGGTGTGTGTGGTGTGTGTGTGTGTGTGTGGTGTGTGTGGTGTGTGCGTGTGCGTGTGTGTGTGTGGTGCGTGTGTGTGGTGTGTGTGTGTGTGGTGTGTGTGTGTGGTGTGTGTGTGTGTGTGCGCGGTGTGTGTGCGGTGCGTGTGTGTGTGTGTGGTGTGTGTGTGGTGTGTGTGTGTGGTGTGTGTGGTGTGGTGTGGTGTGTGTGCGTGCGGGCGGGCGGGCGGGCGGGCGGGTGCAGGTGCGGGTGTGGGAGTGGGTGGGTGTGCGCGTGTGTGCGTGTGTCTTGGTGTGTGTTTGTGTGCTTTTTTGTTAATGTAGACGTTCAAACACGCACACACCAAGACACACACACACACAACCACACACACACACGCCAAAACACACACACACAAACACACACCAAGCCAAGACACACGCACACACCAACCGAGACACACACACAAACCCACACACACACACACAAACACAAACACACAAACACACAAACACACAAACACACACACACACAAACACAAACACAAACAACCACACACACACAAACACACACACACACAAACAAACACACCAAGACGCGCACACACACACACACACAATGCCTCGTCAACTTGTTTGTGCCGTATGCACTTGTGTGTGTGTGTGTCTGTCTTGGTGTGTGCGTGTGTCTTGGTGTGTGTGTGTGTGTGATTGTTTTATTGCCTACTAAGATGTCTAGCGCTTCCTCGTCAACGTTTTTGCGGCGTGCTCTTGTGTGTGTGTGTGTGATGAGTGTTCGCACAAATGTGTAGGTTCCTGCGTGTTGCAAGTCTATGCGCGTGTGCGTCGTTCTGCGAGCAAGTTTCCATTGAGGCCGCCTGCGGTGCGTGAGTTGAGCTGGGGCACTTGCAGCCACTCGCAGCCGCCCGAGTGGCTGCAAGCGGCTGCTGCGAGTTAGGCCACTTGCGGCCGCCAGTGGCCACTCGAGTGGCCGTAAGTCGCGCAGCGCGAGTGGCTGTGCCGAGTTGGTCTGTTGTGCGATGCTGGGCGTTGCTGGTGATGCTGATGATGCTGAGGGCGCTGCTGCGCCCTGTTTTTAGCACAAAGAATTTGCGAGTTTTTGTGCTGAGAACTTGTGGTAATGCAGAGGAGCACGAGCAACATTCCGACAGCAAGCAGCGGCATTACAGTGCAAGCGGGCTGGAGGGTTGACCTGCCCGGAGGCTTCCGGGCAGGTCAACCATAGCGGCTTCCGGGCAGGTCAACCATTGCCAGATTGACCTAGGTCAACAGCAACGGGAGTTCCCAAGACGGCGTTGGAAGCAGCACTCTTTGCTGTGGCCGCGTATCGACTACGCAGAGAAGCCTTGTTGGTGGGTCCCGAGATGTTGAGTTTCCAGACCCACAAAATGGGCAGCACCATCAACATTCTGACATGTGGAGTTTCCAGGCGCGTACTCCGACGCTGATGATCGGAATTCCGGCTGTGTAAGTCGGTCTTTCGCCACCGCAAAGGGTCGCTTCTCCCGGGTCTGGTGGATGATGCTGAGGGTGCTGCTAGTCATGCTGATGATGCTCTGGGTGTCGCTGAACCCTGTTTTCAACACTGCAAAAAAAACTGTCTGAGTTGTTTGTGCCCCCCGCGAGAGGTTCTTTTGTTGCGTGAAGTGAATGCTGCAAGCGCTAAAACCTTTGTGCACCATCATGAAGAATCCTAGTACGCCGAAAGGTGCAATGCACTTGTCACATTAGCCATAACTAGTGGCTGCTTATCATCCTGTGTCGCTACTGCTTCCACAGTGTTGTTGGGAGTGTAGTACTTGCAGTCACTTGCAGCCACTTGAGCCACTTGCAGTCACTCGCCGCGTGGCTGCAAGTTTCTGCAAACGACTGCAAGTGGCTGCGCTCACAACCACCGCAGCCCACTCGAGTGGCTGTGAGTGGCTGCGAGTGGCTCACATCAAAATGATGTATTTTTGCACGCTCCCTGCAAGTTTCTGTGTTTCAGTGCAATGGGGTTGGTGCTTGTGTTTTTGTGGCTGTGCATGTTCCTGTGTCTGCTCGTGCACCTTTTTTTGCGTCATGTATTGCGTTACGAGTTTGCTGCTCAAGAGGGGCCGGTGGATGTGTTATGTCCAAGTGCGTTTCGCCTGAGGTGAAGTTCGACAGCCACGTCAATATTGTTGGCGAGCACAGAGTGAGCCATTGCACTTGGATGGCAATGGGCCAACGGGGCAGGATCAGCAGCCACAGCACATGCGTTCAAGCCAATCAACCCGTTAAAGACATGTTTGCGCCCATGTTCAGTAAGTGGGCATGTTTCACAGTAAAGTATTATCTAGATTCGAATCTAGGTTGTGTTTGCAAATGGCGTAGTCACTGCGACATCAGGGGGCCATGTCTTGAGAGCAACATATTGCATGATGAAGCCATATTCCAGGTTGCATTGGGGAGCAACCGTTTCACAAGACCGGAAAAGCTTAACAGGGTAATTTTGTATGTTGACAACCCCTTAGTTCTGCCAGTTTCGAAATGACAGATGCCAGGGAGCCAGATGTTCAAGGGCACGGTTACCAACGCCTGCCTTAATTGCAGTCACTTTTGACTGATCAGTCTTGAACTCCATCACTGACCCCTGCGGAGCATGCGCCTGTGGAATATCGTGGAACTTCATTTGAGCTGCTGTGCAACTCCAAGCTCGAAGCCCAAGGTGGGATGATACACCCGCAGGTGCGTGTGACTGGGGAACGCAAACAAACGTGGCTTTCTCTTCAGTGGACAACCGATCTGCGCTCCCCATCTGGGAGTAGCTGATCGCATCTGATCGCTGATCCGAGGTCGCTCATTGGGTGCACACGATATGAAGACGCAGCAGCAGCAGCAGCAGTCGTTGTATTTCAGTGAGGACGACAACATGGCAGCCCGGATGCAGATTGGAGATTCCGAAATGTGTGCCTAATATGTAATGTTTGGTACCCATATCAGAGACTCTTCACAAAGAATTTGCACAGTTGTCACTTCCCCAACAAGAATGTTGAAGGATAAACTTGGGGCCCAAGTCATATTGATGTGCCCATGAATTGTCCTGAGGAACACCCTCAAAGTTGGTTCATGGCCATGAATTCCCATGTAAGTCATGTCCAGACTTCATACCAAATCTGTGGGAAGGAACGGATAAGCCATTTATGCGATTTGGGCATTGGCATCCAAGCTCACTTAGGTTGACATTGTGCCACAGAGAAGGGAAAACCGGAGCAGGACTGCGGAGCGTCATCGGCCGCAAAGCCTTTCTTTTTTTTTTCTCGGGGGGGAGGGGGTCCGGGATTCCGCAGGGTGCACCGCCGACGGACTTGAATTGATGCAAAAAAAGGCTCGGAAGTTGTGAAATGCCAACGGCGAGAAGGGGTCGACGTGTCACAATGTCAACGTCGAAACAAAGATTTCCATCATGACTCTAGGGGCTGACTCCCCATTCTTTTGAACCATCGTTCTTTTCAAAATCCAGCAATTTTTCTAGAAAGATCCGGAGCCCTGGAAAGACTGGGGAAGGTAGCCTTAGAATGACGTAGACTTTGGCCAGGACAGCCCAGTCCAATCGGTCGTCGGGCAATGGGCAACACCTGCTGCCATCCTTGCAGCCAAAGCGCAAGAGGCGAAAGTCATGGCTCACCAAGCGATCAAACATACAGATCAAGGACGGGGACACCGATTTGCCCCAGCCAACGCAAGGCTTCTTGCTATTGATGTTGCATGCAATGATAGGGTACGTGTTTTCTTTTTGTTGATATTCCCTCATGAAGTGCGTGACTGTCAAACTCTTGGCGACACCTGGCTTCATGTTCGTCAGGAGAACCGAAAAACGGCCAAGTCGGTGGAGTCTCACAAGCCAAACGTGCTTTCCATGAAGGTCCCCCAGTCATCCGACAATGAGGGGGACGGGGATGCCGATGCCAAGCAAGAGAAGATGGCGCAGGGCCTCTTTGGGAAGATGCGGCGAGCGTCGATTGATTCTCCGATGCATCCTGGTGTTATTTCGCCGAACCTCGCTGTGCATCACAGCCATCGAGTGACTGGAATGCAAGTAAAATTGGGGATCGGGTCCGATCGGCGATCGGTGCTCCAGCTTGGAAAACCGGTGCCATGCCGCATGACAAGTCATGGGTGAAAAATGTCTCGACCCAAAGGTGTTTGTCTTTGCAAAAGTTGTTTTTCCCAAATGGTTAGGGACATAATACCAACAAATCCCGAAGGGATTTTGCCCACCAAAGAGTCCAAATGCAATTTTCACCAAGAAACGGCTAGCCTCTTTCACCTGACAAAGCTGGCCGGCCTGCAATGTCATCACGGCAATGCCACCACGACAGAGCTGAGTACTCGACAAAAACGAAAGAGAGGGGCAATGCATAGGGCAAGATTGCCATGAGGAATGGGGAACACCCTCAGAAGTGCTTTTTTGCGATGCGCAAAGCCACCGAATGAAAAAACGGCGACAAGACAGCAGCACGCAACATTGCATTGTTCAGTTTCTTGGTATGCCAGCATTTACTAGTGACTGCCAATTTGATCTGTCCAATGAGAGTGGATGCAGTGTCCTCCAAAGTGGAGTACTCAAGTGCCAACGCGTACCGAGTAGAGGACGTGTGGAGTGTGTGGTATGGGGCTGCCAAAATGGGTGAGAGAATTCGTGTAACGGGGGGGGTCTAGAACACCGCAAAAATTGAACTCTTGTCCACGCATCCGCAAATGCGAGCTTGTGCCTCTTAAGCGATGGGCTGCGCAGAAAACTGCCTGGTGTTCAAGCAGTGAGGGATCTCGAAGGATGTGGCCTAGACATTTAGGTAGTATGAGGACTTGATTCCAAGGATTTGTTGAAGTGTGCGGAAATGGAGTGTAGAAGATTGCCTGAGTTGCGATTCTGCAATCTGGGACTCCGCTGAGTAAGTCACTCGGACGGTGTTCCGTCCGGACCGGGGCTCCTCCGTGGCTTCACTCTGCGCAGGCTCGGGGCGGCAGGGGGGGGGGGGAGAAAAAAAAGGGGCCCGTAATTGAAGCGGGGAAACTTGGTTTTCCATACTGTATTGGAGAGGTGGCTTGCAAGCGCCTCGCTTTTCTGTAATCATGTGGTGATCTGTCCCTCGGTATTGCGGACAGCTTTAGTCGACGCGTCTGGTCTCTTGGAAACAAGCAATTCGGGAGAGGGAATGGCTGAGTTCTTCCGCGAGGGAGTCATGGCCACTCGCAGTAATGTTTCAGAAGGGGGCCTAAAGGTGGCCCCGGTGTGTGTGTGTGTGTGTGTGTGTGTGCGGGTATATCTCGCCTGTCTCTGAGCACATGCGGAAAGCAGATGTACG
>CAUJNA010000182.1:0-97500 GCA_963377175.1 Effrenium voratum | reverse complement strand
TCCTCCGAAATGTCCCAATATGATACCCTTTCCAAATAGGATTTTACTTCAACTAGAATTAGACTTTTGAATGTAATTTGGTTAGGATATAGTTTTTAAAATGTGTTTATGCTCAACATTGCTCAACTACAGCTTACACAAAGCAAATCCTTTCCAGATAGGAGCTACATGAGAATGTAAGTATAGTTTTGGGCAAACTCCAACTAATCTTTAACAAAAGAAGTTAGATAGGAGTTTATTCCCAAACATAATCTAAGTGTGAGGTATAATGTAATACGAACACAACTCAATTAGCTTTTGACAATAACAATTAGATAGAGACTACTTCTCAAATATAGTTCATATTAAATATGGCTAACCATTTAAGGGACTTCTACAAGGAAATTCAAAATGCGATGTGTGTTATTTATATCCTCGCCCGTTTGCAGCATAGGAAAGGTCCGAAATTAAACTTGTTAGACGGTGTTCCAAGAGGAAAATTCAAGGGAAGAGAAGTTCAAATTCTAAAACTATTTCGAAACAGGCATTCTAGCTGAATCAGTTGTAGTTAAAATTATATTTGCACAGGAGAGCAAAATTCATTCTATCTCAATAGGTGGAGGTAGTAGATGAGTAAATGCGGAGAGGTAGTTCAAGAGGGGGGGTGACGGTGTGTGAACATACATACATATGTATGTGTAAAGATATATATACATACATACATACATAGTACCCTACTGATCTGTCAACTTTCAGTATTAAGTGGTCAGGGTTGTATTTAAGGAAGGGGGGGGTCCTAAGGGCGGCCCCCCGCGAAAAAAACACTGATCCGCTTGCGATGACGAAATGAACCCAACATGGCCGCAAGTGCCTTAAATTAGGCTCGCTGACCTCCAAAGAGGCACATATCGCCCATTGACCTTGGGATCTGTTGAAGGGGTTGTCACACGAACAGCTTGCACGCATTGCTTTCCGTCCTTGCGCGGAACTATTGTTTGCGCAAATGTCAAGACACGCGGTTCGAGGACAGTCAGTAAAACTATGAAAGCACCTTTTGTTGCTCACCGACTTTGTTTGTGTCGCGACAGTCCCGACCCCCTTCCCGCACACCGCCGGCCGTATACAAAAACCTGTTTTTGCAAACAGCCGGGCTGTGGGTTGGGGAGGAGGTCCGGGAAGCCTTAAATACTCCTCCCAATTCCCGAACTTACGGAATTGTGTCAGGGGGAGGGTGGCGCGAATCCTTCAACACAACCCCCCCCTTGAATTTAAGGATTTTCCACCCCCCCCCCCCCATTCCCGTGCCACCCATACCCCCTTTTTGAGGCATGGATTTCTTAAAAATCATGACAAATCAGCGTTTTTTGTTTGAATCCTTACCTCTCAAAATCATTAATTTTGAGGTATGCTTTGCTAAAAGAAAGCTTCTTTTTTTGCGGGAATTTATGAAACCCATGCCTCAAAAGAAGCGGCCAGCCTTAAATACAACCCTCCCCCCTGTATTTAAGGAATTTGGGTTGTACTTAAGCATTTGGGGGGTGTACTTAAGGTTTTCCCCTTCCCCATCTCTGAATTTTGGGTGGCACGGGCATGAGGGGATGGGGGGGTGGAAAAGCCTTAAATTCAGGGGGGGGGGGGGGGGGGGCGTTTAAGGATTTCAATTCCTTAAATTCTCGAGGGGGTGGGGTTGTATTCCTTCAGTTCGTGGGGGGTGCGTTTAAGGATGCTCGGTATTTAAGGATTCCTGGGCCTCCTACCCGACCCACAGCCAACGCACAGCCAGGCTGTTTACAAAACTAGAGGACGATTGGCCCGAAAGCATTTTTCCACAGGTGTTCATCCAGCCGCGGAGACACCTTTTTACATCGCTGCGGCGAGTGTGTCTGCGCGCGGCGATGCTCAGTGTGTATGGTCACATGAGAGCTCCATCTCATCATCCTACTTTCCTCTCGAACTGCGCCGCACGAAAGTGGTCTGCGCAAGCTGCATTGTTCCACGCTGCTGCGCGCAAGTTTCTCTCTGCAAGCTGCTGCCCGCAAGTGCTCTGTGCAAGTTGCTCTGAGCAAGTTGCTCTGCGCAAATGCTCTGCGCCAGTTGCTCCGCGCAAGCGCATGTGCTCTGTGCAAGTTGGTCTGTGCAAGTTGCTCTGCGCCAGTTGCTCCGTGCAAGCGCTTTGCGCATGTGCTCTGTGCAAGTTGCTCTGCGCAAGTGCTTTGTGCAATTGCTCTGTTGCTCTGCGCAAGTTGCTCTGCGCAAGTGACTCTGCGCAAGTGACTCTGCGCAAGTGCTGCCGGAGCTGTGGGAATGTACTTTGCGTACTATTTTTGTACTTAAAAACTGCGATTTTCCAGCCGGAGCTGCGGGGGTGTGCTCCGCGTACTACTTAAAAGTTGCGATTTTCCAGCCTGAGCTGCGGGAGCACGCTCCGCATACTACGTCTGTACTTAAAAGTTGCGATTTTCCAGCCGGAGCTGCGGGAGTGTGCTCCGCGTACTATTTTTGCGGGGGTGTGCTCCGCGTACTACGTTTGTACTTAAAAGTTGCGATTTTCCAGCCTGAGCTGCGGGAGCACGCTCCGCATACTACGTCTGTACTTAAAAGTTGCGATTTTCCAGCCGGAGGTGCAGGAGCACGCTCTGCGTACTACGTTTGTACTTAAAAGCTGCGATTTTCAAGCCGGAGCTGCCGCGGACCGGGGGGGAATCGAACCCGCGACCGCGGGATTGCGAAAGCAGGCGCGCGAGCCACGAGACAACTTCCAAAGGCCATTTCGCGAGCGCGCGGCGCCACAGCGACGACCACGCGAATCTGCGCAGAGGGTCGCGCGCGGCTTGCAGAAATCGTAAAAAGTCCACAGTTTTTGAACCTCGGCCACGCGAATCTCCGCAGAGGGTCGCGCGCGCACCGCAGAAATCGTAAAAAGTCCCCAGTTGTTGAACCTCGACCACGCGAATCTCCGCAGAGGGTTGCGCGCGGCTTGCAGGAATCGTGAAAAGTCCTCAGTTTTTGACCTCGACCACGCGAATCTCCGCAGAGGGTCGCGGCTTGCAGAAATCGTAAAAAGTCCACAGTTTTTTAACATCGACCACGCGGATCTCCGCAGAACTCCCGCCCCGGCGCCTTAGAAACCTAAACTAACTTACATAGCTGCTTACGCCGAAGCTCTACGCAAGCTCTACCTAACCGTGGCTCTGTGCCACCTGGCTCTGTGTCATTTGGCTCTGTGCCACTTGGCTCTATGCAACTTGGCTCTATGTAACTTGGCTCTATGTAACTTAGCTCTATGCAACTTGGCTCTATGTAACTTGGCTCTATGTAACTTGGCTCTATGTAGCTTGGCTCTATGTAACTTGGCTCTATGTAACTTGGCTCTATGTAACTTGGCTCTATGTAACTTGGCTCTGTGCAACTTGGCTCTGTGTAACTTGTCCAAAGGCTCCGCACGGAAGAACCCTTCGCGATGCTTTCGGGAAAAACAGTTTTTGTATATGGCCAGTGGGGGGGGGGGGGGACTGTCGGGACACAAAGTCGGTCAGCAAAACAGAATGTGGTTTCATAGTTTTCTTGCCCTCGATCGGCGTGTCTTGACATTTGCGCAAACAATAGTCGCGCGCAAGGACAAAACAAAGTGCATCCCATAGATACATATATAACTATATATATATACATACGTGCCGAGTGGCAACTGGGCCAATTATCAATTTAAATGTCCCGACGGCCTCACGGCATGATTTCAAAAGACATGACCTGAACCGCTTTTGGCAGGACCTTAAACGCAACCCCCCCTCAATAAGAAACCCTAATACTCTAAAAAAACAGTGTTTTTTGGCATTACGCCTACCTTTGTTTTCCTCCTGGAAAAGGGTCAACATGCTTCATAGCTAACAAGAAGCAAAACCGCTCACCAAAAGCACTTGAAAGTTTGTCTAACAAATAACTTGAAAGTGTTTCCACTGGATAGCTAAGCACTTGAAAGTATTTTACCGCTGGATGGAAAATCCAGATTGAAGATTACACAGAAAACTTTCTTCTCACACTTGAAAGTGCTTTACCACTGGATTGAGAATTCAATGTCGAGGATTGCACAAACAACAACTTTCCTGAGAATCATCCATCCAACAAATGATCAAGTTGTTCTAAAACTTCGAACGTATTTTACCACTGGATTGAAGATTTGAGATTGACATATTTCACGGAAAGCTTTTGCGGGAATCTTATTGAACACCGGGAGTATTGGGACAAACCTGGCTATATTTTTAAAAAAAAATATCCGGGACTCAAGATTCAAGATTCCCAGAAAAATCTCAGATTCTTGAATCTTGAATCTTGAATCCAGGATTTAAAATATCAGTTGTTCTAATACTCTTGGATGTATTCAAACTCTTTCAAATTGCAGATGCTGATGTCATCGCTTTTGTCACATATGTACGCATGCATGCATGTCATACTTCTTCCTCTCTCCCTTGTCTCCCTCGTGTGCTCTGTCGTCCTCTCTCCCTCTCCCCCTCTCTCTCTCTCTCTCTCTCTCTCTCTCTCTCTCTCTTTCTCTCTCTCTCTCTCAGACAAAAAAAAAGAGAGAGAGAGAGAGAAAGAGAGTCTAGTGTGTCCTGAGATGCGTGCAGACACCTCCCGATAGCAAATGGTGGCATTGTTGCAAACATTAAAACAATTGAGACCTTCCAATTCCGCCGCAAAATCAAGAGCACAAAAACTAGCATATACTACTGGAAACACAAACCCAAACACCTAGATCCATTGGCGGTATCAAAAATGTTTGTGCACACATATATATATATATAAACAAGCATGCACATAGGTGTGTAGGCAGCAGGCAGTTCGAATGCGAACTTAGTGTCACCGGCGGAGTCTTTGCCGGGCTGCAGGTGGGGCTAAAAAGTTTGTGGCTCGGAGAGACTCGCCTTACAGACCAGGCATTGACGCACTGCGTCATGCCAAATCAACACCAGCGACAGAGAGTGAAGAAAATCATCAGACTGTCCAACTCCCAGGTGCGAACAATTGACACGCTTTGGCACGCGCTTAGACCCAACACACACTCATGTTTTGCTTGCCTCCTGTCACACTCACAAAATCATTGGACGTCGGCCACTTGTAACTTGTTTCGAGCCACTGCTGCCAAGTGCGGTAACAGTCGATGAAGTTGAGCCGACAGAGCTCATGGCTGACTTGCGCCTTGCAATGTTCTCGCCCGTCGTTTTTAGCCTCCCCCCCCGCCCCCAATGGCCTATCCAGGGGCGGGCGGGGGGGGGGATATCCCAAACAAAAATACATCGCGGGGTCGAGAACCAAACGATTTGGGCCAACAAGGGGGGGGGATACCCCAAACAAATATACACCGCAGGGTTGAGCGCCATACGATCTAAGCCAAAAAGTATCCCAAAAGAATATACACCGCAGGGTCGA
The DNA here is from genome assembly GCA_963377175.1 of Effrenium voratum. Taxonomy (NCBI): domain Eukaryota; class Dinophyceae; order Suessiales; family Symbiodiniaceae; genus Effrenium; species Effrenium voratum. The sequence goes on along the minus strand of CAUJNA010000182.1, from coordinate 92,097 downwards.
GCACACTGCGATCTACGCTGGAAAGGGGGGACACCCCCAAACAAATATACTGCGCAGGGTCGAACACCATACGATCTAAGCCAAGGGGGGATATCCCAAACAAACTAGGCCAAAAAGGGGGCGCCAAGGAAGACTGGATCATATATGGTCAAGGGTTCGCAAGTCCCCCCCCCATGGCCAGTCCTCCACCCCTTGTAGCGCGGTTGGGGTTGGTTTATGGTTGGTCTAAAACCACCCCTCCCCTGTGGTGGGGTTGTAGTGGTTTAGGCTTGGTTTAGAGTTGATCTGGTTCTAGTGGTTAAGGTGGTTTAGGGTTGGTTTAGAGTGTGTTTGATGTTGGTTTAAAGTATGTGGTTTGTGATGTTGGTTTGGGTTGGTTTAAGGTTGGTTTATGGTTGGTTTAGAGTGTATTTGGTGTTGGCTTAGGATGTATGTCTTGTAATTATCCTTGGTGCAGGGGTGGCTTCGGTTTGTTCCGGGGTGGTTTAGAGTGTGCTTAGTGTTTGTTTAAGATATGTGCTTAATCTAAGGTTGGTTTACGGTTGGTTTAGGGTTGATTAAGTTGGTTCAGGCTTGGTTTAGAGTGTGTTCAGAACTCGTCAAGTGTTGGTTTAAGGTGTGTGTTTCGAGCTAGTTTAGGGTTGGTTTAGGTTTCGGGTCAGCTTGGGAGCAGGGCGTGCCGAGGTGCGGGTTCAGGGGGTGAAGGGGCCGGGGTTTGGGGACCGCAGCAGCAGGGTTTTTGCTGGAGGTCGGGGGGATACCATGGGGGGGTGGGGGACTGGGAACCCGGAGCCCGGGACCATATAAATATATCGCTGGTGGTTTATTTGTGTATTTGCTTATTTGCTTATTTGTTCATACAGTACATACATTGCATGGCATGCATACAAATGGACATAAGTACCTACAGACGTACATACGTTCATACATATTTACTTACTTATGCACAAACTAACATATGTACCTATATACTTGCGTGCGAACATACTTGCATGCATATTTACGCGATAACTTGCGCATGTGCGCACGTACGTACATACATGCCTGCACATATATATATATATATATGCACCCATACATACACACCTAGGCTTTCTGGAATGCAAGATAGCAAGCATTGGTTGCCTGACATTGGCTTCAAAGGATCACTTCAGTTCGGGAGCTGTCAAATTAGCCGCTTGTTGGTTTGGCAGTCAAAACGATCGATAAGCCGCTGAGCAAGCAGCGTGCCAGACTGAAGGTCGTCGTGTTGTCGAACCATGAAATCTAAGAGTCAAACCACAGGAATGGTGGCGAGTCCGCGGTTTGCATGTTTTGCGAATGCAGCTTCAAGGGCAAAACGAGTATCTTAAGATTCCTGGTCAACACGTGCCATTTGGAGACAAAGCTGGCTGGCTGAACAGTTCGAGGATTCGGACTCTTAGCGAGATGCCCTGGTTGCTCACTGAGGATACTGCCGCTGGTTTTTCTGATCATCAGCCCCACCAACAACATTCTTCAAAACGCTGGCGTTTTGCGCGTGACACGAGTCCTTCGAGTACTTCGAACCGCTCGAATGGTCAGATTAGTCCGCACGATGCCAGAGCTCATGATTCTGATCAAAGGACGGAGCATGGCACGTGGGATTGTTTGAGTGCTTCCCTATCGCCTGCCCTTTTAATCAAGCCCAAAATGGGTACCTTCAAAAAAGGCACAGCCACATGGTGGTTCCAAGGGTTACGAAACCATGCGACATGTGCAAACACTCGCGGCAAACGCAGAACATATTTTACCCATGTCAAAAGATAAGGGAAAGGAATACTACAGCAAGAGGGAGCAGCTGCAAAGCAAGCCAACGAAGACCTTGGGTCTTTGAAACTGCTTCGCTTACCTAGAGATTGCATCAGTCCCAGCGTTGACCAACCGCCCAAACAACCCTGGACTTTGTGTGGCTCCCAAAAGGTGCCGAGGCAACTCGCTGATGTGTTTCTGTCGGAAATTTTGTTGATGCTTGCGCGAGAGCTCCGCGAAAGAGCCCGGCGATCTTCCCGAGCCCGTCATGTGTCGCATGCTCGACTTGTTGGGAGTAAAGCGAAATGCGTTTTCGACCTGCCGCTTTTTTCACACGGTTTCATGAAACCCCACCCTAAACCCCGTTATGCTAAGCCCCAAGCCCAATCCCGAACCCACCCGAAGGCTAAGGCCAAACCCCTAATCCCAACTCATCCACCAACCCTCAGTGGCCCAACAACCAAACTAAAGCCAAACAATTTGAGTCCATGAACCAGCCCACAACCCACCTGCAGCGAAGCCCTGCGCACCAAAAGGACCTCTATCCATGAGCCGTGTCTACAAACCTTCACCAATCCAACGCAAACTCCTCAAGGACCCACACAAGTTCACCATCCAACTCAGTCGCACAGCTTAAAATTCTCACACCTGCGCATCCTTTCCAGCCCAAACCCCCCCATCCCCGCCTAAACCCCTCTTGTTGAAAGCCTTAGCTCCACCAGGAATGATGGTGGCATGCCGGTCAGTCTTCTTCACCTTGCTTCTTCTGTCGCCTAGCAGATCAGTAAAGAACCCCGCGGAATTGATTTTGGAGACTGGGCACTCTGCCAAAATGCCCCATCAAACGTGTCAGCATCTGGCAGTGGCTGGCCGCGGAGTTTGATGGCACGGCCGTTTTTATGTTTCCGAGCAGTGCTGGAAGTTGTTTGAGATGTCTCGCGCCAAAGAAGGTTCGGCCTGCCCTCTTGGCCGACTGTTGGTATTGACAGCATGTTGGCTGCTTTGTTTCTTGATCTAATCCAATCGTTCGCGCGTTATTCGCTGACTGGGCGAGTGCCCCTGAGCCCAGGTTTATCATCACCTTCGTCTTCAGTATTGCTTTTGTGGAATTTTGTCGAGGAACGCCTTTGGAAGATATGTACTTTGATTCTTTGGCGCAGTCGGTGGCCACGCTGACCCTTTGCTTGCTTCGACCGGTTTCGCTGTTGGTGAGGCTAGTTGTGAGTGTTTTCCTGCTCTGCGAAAGCGCGAGCGTGGGCATGCGAAAGCTTAGGACCTTAGAATGTATTTTTACAGATCAGCAGCATTTTGTCCGAAGATTGACGGAGCAAAGCGTGCTACACGGCTTGCTGGTGATGCTGTTTATCCTGCTGGGATCGATGACCGCCACTCGACGAAATGGAGAGCCCATGGCTCCAGATAGTCAGCTGTGCCCACATGGCTTTGCCGTTTTGTCTTGTTGTTCTTTGTGCAGATTTGAAAACCTTGACATTTCCAAGATCCAAAACAAGAGTTGAGAAGAACTCCAAGCCATGTACTGGGGGGTGCACAAATCGGGAAGTGTAACCGAAGCCCCATTTGAGATCGAGAGAACGGGTCCTGCCAATCGTCCTCTAGTTATTCAAGCCAACTTCAATTCGATTTGCATCTTGCCGTTGCTTCACTGGCTTCAAAAACCCAGGCACGCTGACCTCTCTTAGATGCACAATTGTTTCGGGGAGGAAGCCTCGTGACACCGCTGGTTTGACAGGTGGCTGTGGATCAAAACCAACGGTACCATTTTGGGGTAGGTGCACCACCCATTTTAGAACCTATATTACTGAAGATTGGGATGTTCACTGGGGGATAACCGGGCTTTTGACCCATGGCCAGGTCATGAACATGCTTCTGGGCATCCTTGTGGAGGCTGTGAAGGCCGTCTCCGCAATCGAGCAGGAACAGCTGGTGGCCGACTTCGCCAAGAGGGTATTGTGGGAGCTCATTGACAAAGACGATCATGATGAGGAAGATGATGACCGCATGATTTCAGAGGAGGAGCCAAAAGCCTAAAAGCCTTGTTTTTTGTTCGAAGTTGTTTTGTCTTGCAGACATGGAATGATAGCACATCAAGTCAGAGAAGCACACATGGCCCATCTCAGGGTTTTTCGCGCTGAGGGGCTTGATTAGATCCATATCCTTCCTAGCTGCGGTAGCTGGTTTGGCCCGTCTCTCTAATTGGCGATCTAGTTTGACTGAGATGGATCTTCGGTTGGAAGCACGTGTGACTCAAGTCGGCTGGAGCTCCACGCCGCGGGTGGGATGCAACGCCTGGGGTCCCTAGTCAACCTCCGGAAAGCCAGGGAAAACGGATCCAGTTTTGGAGAAGGAGGAACCCCTGGAACGTGATGTCCTGAGAGATTCCAAGGACAATTCATACCCATCTAAACGGTCTGCGACGTCGAAGCTGTTGGAGGTTCAGCTACCCTGTAAGCGCAGGAGTTTACACATTTGCTTTGCAAGCCAAAGGCCGTCAAGGCGCTATCTCGTATCGGAGTTGATGCGTCTGCGGCGCTGGCGAACGCCAAGCTGCTATTTGAGGATGGGGAAAGCATCTTGGCTTACAATCGCTGTTTCGAGCTTTGCATTCGCGGCTGCCTGGGCTCTTGGGGGATTCAGCCACACGAATCGACAAAACTTGCTGGTGCGCCTAGACGACAATCAGCAAGCGAAGGCCTTGGGCGTTGCACAAAGCATTGCAGTGGTTTAGGCTGCATTGTGCCTGCATCGTTCCAACATATGAAGCATACCTGCTCAAGGAAGATGGGCACGACATGTTGGGGTGATGCAGGCCGCATCAGGACGCAGGCAATAATGCGCCCCAAGAGACGTTCAGAGCATCCAGCAGCAAACAAGCTCAGAGTCAAGCGAATTTGTGTGAAGGCGGCCTGGAACCGCTCGCAGAGTCGTCCCGCAAACCAAGCATGGAGACTGAATGAGGTGGGCTTGAGTGGAGGCATTCGTTCGAGGAGCAGTTAGGCCGATGCTGTCACCAAGCCCCTGTGTTGTTTCAACAGTATTAACAGCACCCATCCAAGTTGATTCACATTGATTACTTTTGGAGCTGGGATTTGCGGCCTGTCTTGGTTGATTGTTGAATTCCGTTTAAAAGATTGCGGTTCATGGGACGCTTCCTTTGGTGAAACCAACTTGAGTCAACCAACTCGAAAGCTTTATACATGTTGACTCGCAGTAATAAAAGCGTTCTATGAATAGGGGGTGTGTCCTCCAAAAGTGATGGATCCTGAAAGCGAACGCAGCCTATCATTAATCAGTGCATTTGCATCCCTTGTTTGGCGATATGATGTTGTATGTGCCAGAGGAAACATTCGGCTTGGTGCTGGAAACAATCGACGCAGCAGCAGTTGTGTCACACCCACGCACTCATTAGATCGTGAATATGGTCATGTTTGTTTGGTCAATCACTAGCGCAGAGTTGCGCCGATGCTTTTTGAAGAGCAACCATGCGAATCGCTGCAAAGCAACCATCATCCACAGCCGAAGCTTAGTTTACCACGAGTGTCGCTTCAACAACACAAGGCTTGCGCTTGTTGCGCCAGCAGTGCGAGCTCGGCCGGGAGCGATTTCAACGCGGTTTGTTGGATTTGTTTCGGCTCCTGTTCACCTGAGGCATCACTTTCCATGAGTTCATGCACGCAATGCTCACTTTGCGTCTCTCCAATACAACTACGGTGAAAGACATCATCGAACTGCGGAAGTATGTGGCAGAGGAGCCCGAAACTTAGGGACGCATTTGGGAAGGCACAGACAATGACCCTTCTTTTGGCCCCCCCTGGCTGTGTTCCCCCCTGAAAAGTTCCGATACTCCGTGAAGCCTTTTGCCATGAGTGTGTGTGTGTGTGTGACTGTGTGTTCTGCGCGTTTGTGTTGGAAGTCATTCGTCAGGTGCATTTGAGGTGAGCTTGGCGTATCTTGAGGTTCTCTGAAATGCAGACGTTGATCAACGAGCTTTGCAGCTTCATCGCAGACACTTGGGACGATAGCCGGAGGCCGGCATCTAAGCTGTCGCTGCGTTTTCTTTCAGTCACCAAATGCGTCTGAGGCCGAGCCCAAGCTCTTCGCTCGTAGTACAGCGGCTAAACTAGTGGTGTACATTTCCGCACCTGCTGGCTGAGCCACAGGGAAAGCCGTGCCCCACTGCGAAAAGGAGCGAACCGAGGGGGAGCCCGGCTTCAGTCAGTTCCACGAATTCGTATTACGGAGCCCTCTGTGCCCGATGTGTCCGAGGATCCAAGTCGCTGTCGCGGGTTCCTTCGGTCCTGATGCGCGGCTGGCAGGCTTCAATGGATCACTGGAGTTCCATCCTGCGATAGGCGCGCGATGCATTCAAGCGGATGGCCACTTGACATGGGTTTGTCTCAAAATCGATGGAACTGTTGGTTTTCTTTGGGGTTGCCTTCAAAACCAGCAAGAGGTTCGCTCAAAATAGGCACGCGTCATCAGCAAAACGCACTGGTTCTTTGTGGTCGGCAATCGTTACAGACTCATGTCAGCTGTGTTGCTTCTTCTCGGGCGAGAAGATATGCTGCGAAGTTCTGAACATTTGCAGTTGGCTTCAAAAAGAACTTGGGGTGAAGCTATACAAGGTTGGATGGAAGGTGCCCCAGGTGGAAAAGACGCCCTCGACGAGGATGAGAGTTCATTCATTGGCCGCAGATTTAGCTTTACCCGGTTCTATTTTAGGCGACCAGGCCAAGCAAGAAACACTGAAAACGGCAATCTTATTGGAAGAAGTCCATGGGTTTGGGGCGCTGAATTGCATGCAAGAGAAGGCCCAAAAGAGGACCCAGATAGCACTGGTTTCAGTCAAGTTGTGCTTTATCATCCACCACTGCCATCAATCTTTTCCAAAAGGAGACCTAGAACAAGATATCATCGCCTTGCCAGGTAGCCAAGCTTGGGACCCTGTAAAGGACAAACTTTTTCCACAGGGCGCTGTTCTTCGGGCGTGTGCCAGAACTTGTCGATGGCTTGCATGCTGCACAGAGAACAGGCGTTGTAAGCCAGTGGAAGTGCAAGAGCTGCGGTACAGTTGCTGTAGAAGGGGGTGTTGGCGGAAAGGCACAAATAGGCACCCTTGACACAGAGTCAAGCGTTTCGAGCTCAGAGGCCATATAGCAGCCAGCCCTATTGGCAAGAGCAGTGCCATAGAGCGCTTCCAAGAAAGGCAGGGCTCTTGTTAAATGGGCGTGTGGGTTTGTGTGTGTTTGTCAGGTAATGGTTGTTGTAGTTTTAAAGGCAAGCCAAAAGGAAAGACACCATGTTGGGGTCCAACCTTCAAAAGACGCCCAAATTGCGAGGAGGGCGCTCTTGCGCGATTCTTGGCATGCTGGCCGTGATAAATCGGTGTGTGTGTGTGTGTGTGCCCTTGCTTTTGGTGAGCCAACGTTATCTTGTCTGGGTTCACACAACTTAAAGGTGACGCTTTTTTCACAAAAAGTTTCGATTAATCGTCATGAGCGGTGGAACCATATGGCAAGTCCAATAGCTCGAAGTCCGAGGCCGAAGCGACGGGAGCTGCACAACTTTGGCCGTGTTACTATTTTGCGTGCGCGCATGAGAACAAGGATGCCAAAGCCTTGGTTGCCAGGGCGACGCGGGGACTGCGAGACAAGGGCTACGAGCTTCTAGACGCCCAGATCCCCATCGAGTATGCCTCTTCGCTTCCAAAATCGGATGTGCGGCGAAAGAAAATCGGTCGTGTACCCCCCTCAAAATAGGCACTTGGGTATGACGGGACTTACTAGTAGCAAACTTCCAAAACCAGGGAGACCAACTTGCAGAAATGGCATCAAAGTGGTGGAAGAGAGCCCTAGTGTGCCTTGCTATGAAGCTTTCTGGCCTTCAGATGTGCTTGAAGATCGCATGTTCAGGGCCTTGTTGTTGCTTCCAGAGTGAAAAGAAAATCATGGGCTGCGGTGATATCATCAGCTGAGACATGCATACCCACAGCGCATCTTCGTCCGTCAACTCGGATCCAGGTGCCGAAACGGGGCGCGAGCCATGCAAAGAGTCACCTGCAGCACAACATCTTCTGGGCTTCGAGGTGTTTGAGCTAGCAGCCCGACTAAAGAAGCACCAGATGGTATTGCACAATACGTCACAAGTGACAAGCCCACCGTGTAGCTGAGATGCAAATCAAGAGCTGTTAGCTGCGCCTGAGAATTCGCCAATGGCTCTGCTGCTTACAGGGCCTACGAGCGGTGGCCTTAGGGATTTGTTTGTCAAGCCCCGGAAGAATCCCTGGTCGCGGGAGTATTTCGCCCTGCGGCTCTGAAGGGCATTGCAAGTCGCATCAGGGCACGTACTTCAATCTGGGCACGGAGTCAAAAAATTGCATGCTGAGATTTTGGCAAGTGCAACCACTGGATCCTTATCAGGCTATAGTTTCTTGCAGCTTCCGAAACCAGGACAGATCAGCTGACAGCTGACACAGCAGACTTGTGTTTCCTTTGAGGCCTGGCTGCATGCGCGGCGGCTCAGGGAATGTTGTTGCCACATGGGCGAAGCAGATGGCGCCACCATGCCATGGGTCAAAACCTATGCCTCCATTGGGCGGAGGAACGCCCATGTACCACCCATGTTTGATGTTTAGCAGGGGAAGAAAAGGGTTTTGACCCACAGCCAGTCTGAAATGTCCAGACAGAGGGTCCAAGTTGGCCTCGTCCCGCAGCGAAACTTGCGGTTTGGTCCCAAGATGTGGAAGATCTTCCCATCCAGTGGGACATAAATTTGTTTTCTTTTTGGCGGTTTTTCTTCCTAGGTGGTCACATGGTGCTGGACCTTTTTATATCCACCCAAAAACATGTCGGAAAAGACGCGATGTCGCGCCTGCTCGGCGGATTTTTGGCCGTCTGGCTTTGGCTCCCTGGGCCCCTCCCCCGCCGGCCGCTTGCCGCTCGGAGGTCCAGCACGCTGTGCAAGTGCATCTGTGGCACTGGCGGCGACGCCAAGAAGGCGGGGGGGGAAGGCGGCAAGGCGGAGGCGAGAACGAGCGGAAAGGCGGCTTGTGGTTGTTTTTGGTGGTAAAATGAAGGAAGGGGCGCGGAAGGTCGGGAGAAGCGCGGAAGCTGTTTGACGTCTCAATGAATCGGGGTGGCTTCCACTTTTGCTTCCTACCGGAAAGCAGCCGGCCGAACAACAAATGGCTGTGGGTCAAAACCAATGGTACCATTTTGGGGTAGGTGCACCACCCATTTTAGAACCTATATTACTGAAGATTGGGATGTTCACTGGGGGTACGGGATTTGACCCATGGCCAAATAGATTTACCACTTGAGTTGACCTCGCCAGGTACGCGGAACCTGCGGTCCACTTCCTGGTGAATTAATTTTGACCCATCCCCAAGTGTTGTGCGATGTTAGAAACAAAAGTCCACCGGTTCTGAGCATTGCTCCATGGCTTTTTTCCCCTCAGGACCAGTTCGAGCTGCAGCCAGCCTTCCCAACTGCCGCACCCTGGCGCGTCGAGTAGGTTCTCACTGGAAATATGTGTCCACCAAGTAACAGCCGGAACCTGACGTTCAGGAACCCGGTCCCTGGAACAGTAAAATGGCCTTCCAGGCGAATGGGTTGGAGGGTATGTTCCCTTTTTCTGCTCACTGGGCAATTGGTGATTGGGGCACTTCGCCCTGCTTTCAGAGGACAGGTGCCTGTGTTCTGTGCTTGCGCAGATTTGATTGACAAGCACCAATCAGACAAGAGGCTCTTGGGCTGCACGAGGTCCACTGCCAGGTATCAAAATGAGACCTGGGCCCCCGGTTGGTGTCCTTAGGGCTTCCCTTCAAGAGCATCGAAGCCGGGGTTCCAGCGCCAAGGACTTCAGCCTTGCCATGGCCCAAGTCTGGCGAAGTGTTGCGACCGGATCAAGGGGAGGCAACTCATTTTGCAGCCATACTCACAGTTTTAAAAAGGTGCGTGTATGGTTTTCTGGCATTGCCATCATTTCACGGAATGCATCCTTCGCGAAAAATCGGTGCATGCCAACACCCAGGCATTGGACACGGACGAGACGCCTTTAACACGGCCTGCAAGCTCTGCCAAGCGCCTGAGCCGCCTGGCTGCAGATACGGAGCTGCCCGCCATACTGTCCCAGGATGTTAAATTCAACTTGACTGGTGCGGCCAGAAGGGTCAAGTTGTCGTGCATTTGCTTTTATAACTTACACGTGTCCATGCGACTGCCACATGTTTCAGGTGTGGAGGTTGCAAAACATAGCAGAGGGCTTCAGGAGGCCCAGATGTGCGAATGCCTCGAACAGGACCCCATGCTTCTCACCTTGTGGTAAGTCCAGGCGATGTATGTCGTTTGCATGGGAAGCCCTTTAGGGCAAATCACCACTTTGTGGGTTCACGGTTTTCAGACACACCTTTACGTTTGGTACACAGATGTTGGTCGCTCCGCGGACAAAGTTCAAGGCTTCTCCACTCTCCAGCAGCCGCTGCGGGGTTCTCCGCCGGGATGCTGAGTTAGCTGTCGATGATGTGAGTGTCCAAGTAAGAAGCCCTTTGAGGTTGGGTCAAGATATCCAGTGGTGACATATGGCCAATGTGGGAGGGATATGCGCGGCACAGCCATGAGGTTCCCATGTTCGGTAACCTTGTGTGTTGACCATGGCGCATTTGAGCAGCGACCCTAGCCCCTTTGGCTAGTTTAGTAGCTATGTAAACTTTAGGACCATTTTGGTAGAAGCCAAAGTCAATGAGTTGTGGCCGCTACGTCCGTTTACCAACACACTTTCGCGTGGCCCCAGCGTAGCCCCCCGCGTGGCCATTTATGAACAAGTATGCTCTGCGTAGCCCTCGCGTGGCCAAATTCCTGGGGGAAAGGCAACCGCGTAGCCTCCGCGCAAGTACGTGCTGCCAGTGTATAGGCCCCACACAATAGAAAAGAACACGGCTCATTCAAGCAACGCCCGTGTCATGTCAAGTAATGTGGAATCGGTTGGCCTTTCAATGCTTAAAACAAATGAGAGGTAACAAGGCAGCTAGTTTGTAGTGTCACTGCCGTGTCATGGCACCTAAAGATTGTGTGTTTTGTGAGTTGAATAAGTTGAATTCCGTTTGATAGTAATTTTGCCAGCCAGTGTTTGGTCGGTGGCAGCCCGTGCGGTTTCGATGTTCATGTAGCATTTGCAGACCGCTTCATGCCTAAGACCTTTGGCACATGTCTAGTTCTTCGAGCAGCAGGCAGTGTGTGTGTGTGTGAATCTCACGTGTTTCATTGCTTTTCTCACTTGGACGGCTGGTTTGCGGAGCCCCTTTGTTTCACGGCAAATGAGAGAGCCGGGATTTCACATCCAGGATTCGGCAGGGGCAGCTCTGGTACCTCTCGGCAGAAGACCAGGCACGACTTTCCAACTGAAGGGGAGGTTTTTTGGGAAAAGGGCAGCGGGGTCTGAAATTATGAGACCATCTCTTTGAACCTATGCATCGTTGACTGGTTCGGTTTGGGCCTCAAGCTGCTCAAGCCTTTCTCTGAAACTCGCCAGCCTTTCGCTTCCCAAGATGCGTGAGCTCGTGCACGTGCAGGGTGGACAGTGCGGCAACCAGATTGGCGCAAAGTTCTGGGAGGTGATCGCGGACGAGCACGGCATTGATCCCACAGGCACCTACCACGGCGATTCTGACTTGCAGTTGGAGCGGATCAACGTCTACTTCAACGAGGCAACCGGTGGCCGCTATGTGCCCCGTGCCGTGCTGATGGACCTGGAGCCGGGGACCATGGACAGCGTCCGTGCAGGGCCCTTTGGCCAGCTCTTCCGGCCGGACAACTTCGTCTTCGGACAGACCGGTGCCGGCAACAACTGGGCGAAGGGCCACTACACGGAAGGGGCCGAGCTCATCGACTCAGTGCTTGACGTGGTGCGAAAGGAGGCCGAGGGCTGCGACTGCCTGCAGGGATTCCAGCTGTGCCATTCCCTTGGCGGAGGCACGGGTGCAGGCATGGGGACCTTGCTGATCTCCAAGGTGCGCGAGGAGTATCCCGACAGAATCATGGAAACATTCTCTGTGATTCCCTCGCCCAAAGTGTCCGACACCGTTGTGGAGCCTTACAATGCCGTGCTCAGCTTCCATCAGCTCGTGGAGAACTCTGATGAGTCCTTCCTGCTGGACAATGAGGCCTTGTACGACATTTGCTTCCGCACGCTGAAGCTGACAACGCCAACTTACGGCGACCTCAACCACTTGGTCTCCGCAGCCATGTCTGGGGTGACCTGTTGCTTGCGCTTCCCCGGACAGCTGAACTGCGACCTGCGCAAAATTGCCGTGAACTTGGTGCCCTTCCCGCGGCTGCACTTCTTCATGACCGGCTTCGCACCGCTGACCTCCCGCGGGTCGCAGCAGTACCGTGCTCTGACGGTGCCTGAGCTGACTCAGCAGATGTTTGATGCCAAGAACATGATGTGCGCGGCAGATCCCCGTCACGGGCGCTACTTGACGGCTGCGGCGCTGTTCCGGGGCCGCATGTCAACAAAGGAAGTGGATGAACAGATGCTTAACGTGCAGAACAAGAACTCGTCCTACTTTGTGGAATGGATCCCGAACAACATCAAGGCATCGGTCTGCGACATCCCGCCAAAGGGCTTGAAGATGGCGGTCTCCTTTGCCGGCAATTCCACTGCCATCCAAGAGATGTTCAAGAGGGTTGCGGAGTACTTCACCGCTATGTTCCGCCGCAAGGCATTCCTGCACTGGTACACCGGTGAGGGAATGGATGAGATGGAATTCACGGAGGCCGAGTCAAACATGAACGACCTGGTCTCTGAGTACCAGCAGTACCAGGATGCCACAGCGGAGGAGGAAGGTGAATTCGATGAAGAGGAGGGCGAATACGATGGCTAGAGCCAAACCGTTTCTACCACAATTGCTCGGACGGGCCCGTGTTGAAAGCATCATGGTATCCCACTGAGCAGCTTGGTGCACTTTCAAGAAACGCGTCTTGAAGGTACACGCTGGGCAATGGAGGGAATAAAAGCAAGTTGGCTGGTTCGGTTTTCAGGATTCAGAAGCTGAGGGCGATGGTGTGTCTTCGTATCGTGTGCATGTTTGAAACTCTTTGGCTCTCAATTTGCCGAGCAGGAGTGCCTCGTTTCAGAAGTCATAGTAACAAACATGGTCCCAGTGCAACCTTGTTGCAGAGCACATGCCAGTGAGTAATTTGTCAGGGGTCCCCCTATTTTGACACATACCCATGTACACCGCGGATCTCAGTGGTCAAAGCGTCAGACTCCCTGTCGATCAGGCGGACCCCGTGAACTTTTCACTGTATGTCAACGGCTTCTCCTTCAAGCATGAAGGAGCTCAGCTGGTTAGCAGAGTGGTTCAGCCACAAACAGCATGAAGGATGCAACATGAACGCCGACGATTCTTCCCAGTGCGCTCACTTCTTAATTCCGTTCCTGCTTGAGCTAAACGTGCGCTTGGTTGTTCGCTCATTATTGTTCGTGGCCGGCATTTGTTGTTAGGGCAGCTCCTCATGTATTCAGTTCTCCACCTGTTGCACGTGTGTCGGTGCACATTAAAGAGTACTCTTCCCCAAGGGTTGTGCACTTTGAGGCCCATGTATCATCCCAAAGGAAGGGTCGAAAGGGAAACCTTGGACGGGACCAATCGCGTCTCATATTGAAGTTGAACTGTTCAAAGCATCAAGAGCGTTTTGACGCCCTTGATTCCCGGAACTTGGGAGAACCTTAAGAAAGTCCTTTGAATGTCTGATATCTGTTTGCTGTTTCCAAGCGCTGATCGTATATCTGCCTACTTTAAGCTCACCCCGCGCTTGTGACGTTTCCAAGGGTTGCAGTTTGGTAGACAATCCTTTACTTTGCCGGTTCTCAAACCAAAAACCCGGCTGCGCACTGCGTACGCCTTGTGCGCACTAGGAGTGGAGGTTGCCATCTCCTTGTCGCCTTTTGTGCTGGTACGAAACTGCAAGTTTCAGACCGGTGGTGGCCTCAGCTGGCCTGCCGAAGGGCTTTCCGAAGGGTTCGCCGGCCACTTCGCTGCATTCTGCGAAGTGGGTGTGGCTCAAAACTAAAGTTACGCAATTGGTTATTCTTTGGTTCCATTTACCGGTACATGTTTTTGAGCCACAGTGCCCAGTGGCTCAGTGATTGTGCATGGTCTTTTTGAGGATCGCCTCCGTGGGGTTGGCGCTTCAAGGGAAACCAAAAGACAAAGCGAAAGGCAAACCGAAATCCAGTTTGGGGCTCCAAAAAAGACGAACCAGCCAAATGCAGTTCGGGAATCCGAGGCGGGAGCTTGACCAAGCAGGGCACCGCAGGTGTTACCTAAATACCAGGATTCCATCTACAAAATACCAATCCAGTTTTATTTTTCTTTACCTAAACACCATGTTTGTGTCCATTTACCAGGATTCCAGCTTTACACCTGCATCCCCGCTTATGGCAGGTTGATGTTCTTCTCTCGTTCAATCCAAGGTTACAACGCAACTTTGACGGCGCTGGCCTAAGACAAGTCAGCTCTGTTTGCTTTGGTGTGGATGCAGGAGACGAGAATGCTGCCCACAACAAGGGTAATGCCCATATATTTGTGGCGCTTCGGCAAAGGTTGATCTGAGCCAAGGATGTTAAGATCTTCAAGATCTCCTTGTTTGCGCTCCTTGGCTTACCAAGTGAGCAGCGCCCAAATTGATGTTGTCGGGCGCTTCTAGTGCCTGGTTTCTACTTTGGATTGCATAAAGGGCCTTATAAACCATTGGCTTTGGGCACTCAATTCGGGAGATACTGGCTATACGATGCTCGCTCGCTGGGCACATCTCTCGATGGTGAAGCGCAACCAATGAGAAGCGACCAAATCCTCTGGCAGTTCCACCCATTTGAAAGCGGGGAGTATGAAGAAAAAACAAAAGCTAAAGGTCAGTCGATTTGGAGAATGTGGACAAAATAGGGGGACCTCAAAGGGGGGGGGGGGTTCCCCTTTTCATTTGGCTGTCACCCTGGTAAGTAGAACATAGACTAAAACCTGCGGTCCAATTCCTGGTTTCATTTTGACCCATCCCCATTTCCCTTTCGACCAGGCACAGCGCATGCTACTACTTCGGTGTCCGCAGCAAAGATGAGCGCTGGGCAGAGGAGGAGCGCAGCCGCTGGGTGCTGGACGTGTCGCGCGCGGTGCGCTTGGCCGCCCGGCTGAAACGGACATTTCCTGGAACTCCGCAGCCCCGCTTGCGGCTTTGCTTGCGACTATGAGTTGTTACATGGCTGTGGTGGTCAAAACCGTTTTGGGATCCCATTTTGCGGTAGATGAAATCACCACCCATTTTAGAACCTATTGTAGTGGTTAGATTGGGTCCCGTTCACTGGGGGTACGGGCTTTTGATTTTGACCCATGGCCACATGGTGAGCAACCATTGTTCATGAACATCTTTGGGTCCAACATTGCTCCCCTGGTTGCTTCCCAGTGTTTGTATATGGCAAATGAGAAATATTCAGCCCACGAGCCGGGTTTCCTTGAGGTGACGCAGAGCCTTTTCCCGCCGTTTCACATCAGCTGCGAGCCACTGAAGAGGCAGAAGGCGCCCGAAACCGCCGCGGCCGGCAAACCTCACACCTCCTAACCCGCCCCCCCCCCCCCCCCCGAATTTGGCGCTGCGTGCGGCGAACCGCACAGACTGCTTGGAACCGCCCGGGATTTGTCAGTCCCCTCGAGTCGCCATCTTGTTTTAGACGGATGAGTGATTCTAGGTGTCCTTTTTTAGGTTTGTTTGGTTAAAAGAAGATGGAATCCACTGGTTTAGATGGGTGTTGATTCCATTTACCAGGGCCGTCTATTTTCCACAAGGCCACCTATGTGAGTGAAACGCCATGAGATGTTCTCTTCATGAATGGAATTTGTGTTGACTGTTGAGTTCATCGGGAGGCCAAGGCGGTTTAGAGGGAGTTGCTTTGGCTCAGGAGCATCCTCAAGAAGGGACAGCGCTCTCTATCTAAATGATGTCCAGCAAAGGGTGCCTCAACTACATACGCGTTTGACAGATGGCAGATGGGGGCGTTCGAGGAACCTCCAAATGGCCATGGGTCAAAACCCCGTACCCCCAGTGAGCATCCCAATCCAACCACTAAAAAAAGACTAAGATGAGTGGTGCACCTATCTCAAAATGGTACCATTGGTTTTGTGGCTCGTCTTCTTTTTGGTTGGTACCCTTTTCTTTGGCGCATTTTGCCAAGGGATGTTAGGACTTTGACCTTTTTTGCCAGCTAGTGGGTTTTCCCTGCGCAGTTTCCCCTGCTCCAGCGAGCACTTTCCATGCGCAGGGGGCCTCTGCGACGAAGCGGCGCTTGATGGCAGGCTACGTGGTCCATCACGAAGATGTGCCTCGATGGGAGGTCGAGTCCAAAGGATTTTCCCGCTGTGTGTTTTGGTGTTTGTGAGGGTTCCCTGTTTGGGGTTCAGTTTTTCTGTTTTTGTGAGGGTTCCCTGTTTGGGGTGGTTTAGAGGGGTTCCCTTGTTTTTTTGTTGGTGTTTGTGAGGGGTCCCTGTTTGGGGGTGGTTTTTTTTTACAGAGGTTCCAACACTCACTTGTTCAACGCCGACCTGAGATGACCTCTTGGTTTTCCTGTGTTGGTGTTTTCTTTGTTCTGGGGCCAGAAGCTTAACCTTTTATTTCCAGGTCCTGGCAACTGAGAACATGAAAGCAGTTTGGAGGTATGCCATTCAGAGGGAGTTTTGCACCGCGTTGCAGGTCGAAGCCGCGGTGCATTTTGTTTAACTTCAGCACCTTCGGATGTTGACCCGACTTCTATGCTTGGTATTCAGTGGCTGACTTGCTAAGCAACCGAAAGCAGACCTCTTCAGCTGTCTTCTGGGGCGCGGCAACATTGACTAATGGTCTCAGCCAGTCCAGGCAACAGTTTGATTGCGTCGGAAGCTTCTTTCGCGGGCAGCCCAGGTTCGATGTCCAAGTTGTCACGTGTGCAACTGCACACGTTCTGAAGATGTGGCTGTGGGTCAAAACCAGTGGGATCCCATTTTCGGGTAGGTGAATTCACCACCCATTTTAGTCGATTTTAGTGGTTGGATTGGAATGTTCACTGGGGGTCGGGCTTTTGACCCATGGCCATGTAGACCAATCCCTCGTGACTTCACGATGATGACCAACGAGCTGAGAGGGCATGCAAGTGAACGCGCGTAACCAGGTGAGTGAGGGGAAGAGCATTTGCACACCCGAACGCACACACAAACGCGCACACAGGCATGCGCACAAAAACAAAAAAACAAAAAAAAAAAACACCACCGCGACTGCTGGGGTTGAAGCGTGGGCAGCGGGATGGAGCGTGTTCATGGAAGAACCGTGGAGTTTGCAATATGGGTGTGGTTGGCCAAATGGGGTGTAACCCCCCAAAATGGCTTGCACGAGCGGTGGAAATTTTAAACATGGCCTAAAAAAGTCCTGCGGTCGAGCGGTGCCAGCAACTTCCAACGCCTTGATATTTTTTTTGGCCCAGGTTTCCACAGCCTCGGTGGTGTACCTGGAGCTGCAAGCGCACAAGGAGGGCTTTGCAAAGGTGGTGCTCTACGAGAATGACCTGTGCGAGGCGAGCCAGTCCGCGCCAGCTCCATTTGTGTGGTTAAAATACCTTTTGATGGTCCTTCACTCTTGGCTTCATCTGTGCCATGGTTCGAACACCTTTTGATTTTTTCGGGGTTGTGGTTCAGGATCGTGGGCTCCCCCCCTCAATAGGGCACCTTGAGAATGGTAAGGATTTATCAGGGGAAACGTGAACATGGCCCACCGTAGCGCATTGGAGGATGACTCGTGAAGTTGAGCAAGCCGAGGCGTTCAAGATGTGCAGCTCTACCCTTTTCCAGACTACTGGGATCAGCCCTTTTTAAGGTTACAGGCTGACGTTTAAGCCTTCAATTCTGTCGGATCAGACCGGAATGAGAGTAGATGAATTGTGCCATTTATCGCCTCGCTGTGCCATCTATCACCTCACTGTAGGTGCAGGGGTTTGGTGACTCGTGTTGGTTTCCGTTGGGTTTTGAGCTGTGCGTTTCTTGCTGGTGGGAATGAACCCAGGGATTCCCCTAAAGGAAACCACAAGGGATGGCGTACTAGGGTCAATCCCTACTGAGCACCAGCAAGTTTTCTCTCGAGGGCGTCCTGGCAGAGATTGCGGTGCACGAGAACGCTATGTGCTCGGAGAAGATTGGCATCAACTGCAGCTGCTTCAGTGTCGAGGACGAACACGTCGGGGCCATGTCTTGTTTGATGGTTTCCCCCGTTGGTGCATGTGAACTCGAAAAGTTGGTGCAGTTTCCCTGGTTTCAACTTTGAGCACAACCCCTTGGAAGTCCTTTGCAAATTGCCGGCGAACACGCTGAAGGCACGGGCGAAAAGCACACGTTTCAGCCTGTGGATTTTTTTCGATCCTTGCGCCGTGTGAGCCCAGAAAGCCACAGCAGTTCCTTGGCATCTTTGCAAAGGGCCCAAAGTATTTGTTTGAGGGTTCTCCAAATTACGGCGGCTTCTCTTCAAGCCGTCTGTTTTGGGATGTTTTGACGGACCAAACGATTAGAAAGGTGGTGTGTTGTGCGCCGTGCGATGCAGGTCAGGTGCAGGCACTGGTTCAAATCATCTGCCCAAGATCACAAGGGTGTATTCCCTCCAAAAAAGGGTGGTTTTCCGTTTGGTGTCCGTTTAACGCCAACCAACAAAGGGGCACCCTCAAAAGCAGACACACCCACAGCTGTATCTTTTGCTGGATCTTTGTGGCTCAGTGTGCCGAAGGAACTGCCGCCATCCGAAACCATGTTTTGGTTCCGCATGGTGTCATTGACCAAGCTTGGAGCCCCAAAAAGGTTTCTGAAGTTCCTTTCAGCACCTATCTTCGGGTCTCGTGGTCGCAAGCGATCGGATTGAGTTGGGACGTCTGTTTCATGTCCAAGGGGGCTGCGCCAGCGTGGACGGCCGCCTTCCCCCTGCTCGTAAGCTTTCTTGGTGTGTGTGTGTGTGTGAGAAACTTAATTACGGGTCCCCTAGAATAATCAGCTTCCTTCTGGTTTCCCAAAAGCGTTTTTCAGAAGGGCCGATCCCCCGTTGGTCGCGTAGTGGGTCGGCGGAGGATCACCAATTCTCCACACGGAGCCTGGCAGAGAGGAAGCTCTGGCTGCGGGCCGCGGGCCAAGAGGCTTCGTTTTTGGACCGTGGCAGGGGTTCTTCCATGGTAGGAAGCTTGGATGTTAGGACTTTGACTTTTGCCAACTCATGGGTTTTCCATTAAACCGCTAAAAGCTAAGCTTTTATGTATAATGTTTGAGCGGAATCCGCGATTTGATCAAGGCATTGACTCCAAGTCTCGAGCAACAGGTTTGTGGAGCGGAATCCGCGGGATCGGGGGTGCAATGCTTGGGAATGTTGTTGCTTGTGGTTTGTGTCAGCGGTCCTTGGACAGACTCTGTAAATGATTTCCGGAAGTTCCGGGTAGCATCTGCTGGAATACCCATTGATTCTCGTCATGTTGCAGGTGTTTGTGGCTGTCATATTCTGTAGCTGTGAGTGATTTGCTTTGCGCTGCCCATACATTGCAAAAGCGTGTTCACGCTTACAGAGACAAGCAAGAACGCCCTGCACATCAAGTTGTTCGAGACTTGAGCTTGGCTTTGTTCAGCATGGGTGACAGTCCAACGAGCGCCGCTGTTGTATCGCAAATCATTGCTCCGTGTTTGACCTAGTATTCCGGAGCAATCAGTTCTTGCAATTTCACCACCCTTTACTACCCGGAGAATTCCTGGATTGCCCGTGAGTGTGCGTGGCCTTTCTTGTGCCCAAGCAATTATGACATGCGCTTTCGCGCTGGCTTCATCAATGCGTTGTTGCTTTCGCTGCTTCTCAAGTTCGAGCACGTTTTTGGGAGAGGTTCATGAAAAATCGGGGGCCCCGAATGCACAAAACAAGACACTCCCATAGCAAAAATTGCTGCTTGAGGCCATCTCCAATGTGCGGGCCGGGGGCCACAGTTGAGTCCAATGGGCTGGTGAATCTGAGCACCGTCAAAGCCGTGAAGACTCGGCGCGCAACGCGTGCGCAACGGGTTGCAAGAGCCAGGGGACATGAGACGCAATTTCCATGCCGGGTGCGTGGCCTCCAACAGAAATTCAGAACAGGCATAGTTTGATGGCGAAGAAGATGTAGAATGCGAGTTGCATCCAGATTCCGCCGCCACGACATCCGATATCTTTTTGAAAAAGAGGGGGAAGAAGGGGTAACCACGAAATGGAAGATGCAGTTGCCGTGAACTGTTCACATTGCATTCTTCTGAATCCTATCTTGTGGAAAAGACAATGATATGTGGAAAGGACAATGATTGATATGTTCGGCAAGCTAAGCATGGGCGTTACAACAGCCCCTGTTGTAGACCTGTCGATGAAAGTCTTTTGGCAGAGTGAAGCCGAGTGAATGTGTGAAGGTGTAAGATTGCAGGGGTTCCGCCCGGAAACTAGACGCGGCTCAGGTGAAGTTGCAGAATGGTGCGCCAGATCCTTCTGAGGAGACTGGATATCTCGCGGACAGCTCTGTTTGATTCAGCTGCTTGCGAAAGCTTCAAGCTCACTACTTGCGCATCAAGCACGCGCAAGTGCCCAGCTTTCCATCAGGGAGTGTGCGGAAGGTCTGCCGCTCTCCTGGCACACCGGCCGTCGCCCGTGACATCTGCGAAGCTCCACATCAAGATGGCCAGTCAGCGAAAAAAAGCTAAAATAAAAATGCGAAGGTGGAGCATTCTTCGTCTTGAAGGTTTCTTTCCGGAGCTGCCAAGGCAGACCAAGAACTGGGCTTCTCTATTGAGAGGGCTGGATATCCTTGCAACAGAAACTGGTGCCCGAAACTAAAGCATCCGCCATGAAAGCATTGAAGTCAAGGCGAGAAAGCGTCGGTCCTGCACTCCAAAGGGCCAGTTGTCAAGTAGAGCTCAGAAGAAAAAGAGGGAGGGCGTAGAGTCGAAGCCCAGGGATTGTTTCCAAATGGGGGGCATCCCCTTTGTTTTCTCGAACTAACTCGGAAAAAAAGCACCCTTGAAAATTGCGCGCACTTAAATGAGATGTGGAGTAGTCTAGAAAGAGCCCAATTTTTAAAACCAAACCCATTTCAAGATAGCCCAAAGCAAACGTCATGATGGGAGGTCTTTCACGGCTAGACCGGAACCCAATGCTCGGTTTTCCGAAAAGTGAGCCGCCAGGAGGAGCTTGCAAGCTTCCGGGCATCCATCAAGGAGGGGTTCGAGTGTCTCAAGATGTGGCTCGTGTTCTTTTTGGTTGGCACCCTTTTCTTTGGTGCATTTTGCCAAGGGATGTTAGGACTTTGACATTTTTTGCCAGCTAATGGGCTTTCCGTATTAAACCACTAAAAGTTAAACTTTGAGCAGGGGAGCAGAAAGCAACCGAGTTTTGGTGAAGTTGTCTTACGCGGAGACGAAAAGGTGAGACAGAGCCAACTGGACTCCTTGAATAGGACCCCACACAGGGTTTTGGAGACCTTGATGAGTCGCCCCTTGAGCAAAAGGTGCTACAAAAAGGAGACCAGCTTGGGCCGGTGAAGTTGTCACCCAAATACATGCCAGCTGATGTAGATGATTTTCTTGTAAAGCAGCTGGTGTTGGGATGTATTATCAAAGGAAGTTTAGTTAGAAAACTTCCGTAATACGAAAAGTAGAGTTAGACATGCGCAACACGCGAAGGGTACCCCTGTTCAGCGTACGGGTTCGCGACGGTTTCGGAACTGTAATGCTCGCAGACGTGTTCGGAGGTCTATTTTGCGTGGCAGGCACAGCACTTTGGCAACCTGAGGTGCAGATTTCGTGGCAGGCGCAGCATTTTGTGCCCGTGCAAGGTCAAGTACAGATTTCGCGGCAGCATTTTCGCAAGGTCGGGTACAGATTTCGTGGCAGGCGCAGCACTTTCGCAAGGTGAGGTGATAGATAGATAGATAGAAAGATAGATGGATAGATGTAGCTCAGCAAGGTCGAGTGCATATTTTGTGGCAGGTGCAGCACTTTCGTAAGGTCGAGTACAGGTTTCGTGGCAGGCGCAGCACTTTCGCAAGGTCAAGCACAGATTTCGTGGCAGGGCAGCACTTTCGCAAGGTCAAGTACAGATTTCCTGGCAGGCGCAGCACTCTCGCAAGGTCAAGTATAGATTTCGTAGCAGGCACAGAACTTTCGCAAGGTCAAGTACAGATTTAGTGGCAGGCGCAGCACTTTCGCAAGATAGATAGATAGATAGATCAAATGGAAAGAGAAAGAGAAAGATAGAGAGATAGAGAAAGAAAGCAAGAAAGGAGGAAAGAAAGAAAGAAATCAAGAAAGACAGAAATGAAGAAAAAAAGCAAAAGAAAGAAATCAGGAAAAAAGGAAAGAAATAAAGAAAGAACGAAATAAAGAAAGAAATAAAGAAAAAAAGAAAAAAAGAAATGAGAAAGAAAGAGAGAGAGAGAGAGAGAAAGAGAAAGAGAAAGAGAGAGAGAGAGGGAGAGAAAGAGAAAGAGAAATAAAAAGAAAGAAAAAAAGAAAGAAAGAAAGAAAGAAAGAAAGAAAGAAAGAAAGAAGTAACAAGAAAGAGAAATAAAAAGAAATAAAGAGATAGATAAAGAAAGGAAAGAACAAGAAAAAAAGCAAGACAGAAAGAAAAGAAAGAAAGAAAGAAAGAATAAATAAAGAGAAAGAGAAAGAAAAAGAAATAGAGAAATAGAGAAAGAAAGACAAGAAAAGAAAGAAAGCAAGAAAGAAAGAAAGAAACACGGAAAGAAAGAAAGAAAGAAAGAAAGAAAGAAAGAAAGAAAGAAAAGAAAGAGACAAAGAAAGAGCGCAACAAAAGAAAAACAAGCCAAGCTCTTCCTATAGGCACTCTTCTCGCTTTAGAAACTTCCGTCCACCGGCTTCGCCGGCTCTACTGGTAGCAGGAAGCCTGATTTGGTTTGGGATTTTTTTGAAGGGAACCAAAAAAAACGAGCACGCGTTTTAGGGCGGCTCAAGCATCTGGCGCAGCAATGGTTTTGGCAACTCGGACACAAAACCAACACAACCACACACACAAACAAACAAACAAACACACACACACACACAGAGACACAGAGAGAGACACACAGAGACACACAGAGACACACAGACACACACACACAAACAAACAAACAAACAAACAAACACACAGACGCCTGCCCGCAAACCCCGCACGCATTCGCTCGCACCCACGCACGCAAACCTTTCTCCGACCCAAATTCAAGAAGCGATTTGGAATCAGCTGGCTTTGAGCCCAACAAGCAGGAGCACCCGCATCCCATTGTCATGGGCCATGTTTGACGTCCTTTCAACAGCTTTGAAAGTCCTCGATTTCTCAGCTTCTGTTCTGAGAGGGAGCTACTCAGCTTCAATTGAGCATGCGTCCAATGCGAAACCAGAGCCATCCTTGGCCAGGTGGCCAGGGGCAAGAGCTTGGCACCAGTTTGGGTTGCTAACCCAGCTTTTTGGAAGACGTGTCGCCAGGTATGAAGTATGTGTGTGTGTGTGTCTTTTGAGGGACCCTCAAAATGGTGGGTTGTTTCTTTTGGTTTCCCTTTGAAACCACAAAAAGACATGCGGTACTCTCAAAAACGACAGACGCAAGTGCTTTCACAGGACCACCTCCTCAGCATCCGAGCAGCCATTGAAGGTCCAGGCGCACCACTGCAGCAAATCAGTGCGGTCGCACACCGAACGTTCTGAAAGTCCGTTTCGAATTCACCAAATGGTTTACGTGCAAGTAGCCGCAGGTTTCATCGAGGCCTCCGCCCCGGGGTTGGGTGTCGGGGAGAGTTGTGCGTAGCGATGTTGCCTTTCCTGGCGGACGGAGCAGGCAGCCGGAGTTCTCTTCCGCTTGTTCTTCGGGATATTTGCTCCATGGCAGTGACTTGGGGGCCGTGGCCGAGGCCAACGGCAGCCTTCCGAAGCCCAGGATCCAGGCCATCCAGGGGTTCGAGCGGCCTAGACACGCGCGCGCGCGGGTTCCGTTGAGTGACCCAGGTCTGCCCTATCTGATTTGATGTGGAGCTCTCCAATCCCTGCCTCACTGCGACGTTTGGCAAGCGTCATGCTGACTTATACGGTCAATCTTGCCAAGCAACTAGCTCCAGTTGCCTTGTCCCTGGTTTTCTGTTGAAGATTGATTGGCACAGGAGTGGTGTATGTGTGTGTGTGTGGGTGTGTGTCTTTTTCACTGACAAAGGGTACCCTTTTTGTGATCGTTCAAAGCGAAACCGAATGGAAAGCGGCCGTGCAGATGATGGACCCTTTGCTGCAACGGTGCCATCCGCCCGGGCCCAAGCCTTCAGTTCTTTGAAGTTGGCATGGTTTCTTTTGAAGTGGTTCAAAGGGCAGCCCGCAGGAATCCAACCATTTGGTACTTTTCGTTTTTTGATTTTAAGGGAAACAAGAAGGACTGGACTTTCTTTCTTTTTTTTGGGGGGGAAGTTCTTTTTGCTCCACCCTAGATTGAGACTCAGCTTTGCTTGCTCTCAACTCAGCGTTCGTAATTCTGCGACCTACGCGGTCGGTCATCAGTACCATGAATTTACCTGGCCGCAGCCCCTGCGAATTTCAGCACCAGAGACCAGCGAGGCAGTCGCCAGCTATGCAAAAGCACCGACATACCTCGAGTCTCGCAAATCCAGTTCTCATACACCAATTCCAGACTTGTGTCATGTGACGCCGAGATGAAGCTGGACCAGAACAAAGCCGGCATGTCCTTGCAGGATCCTCCCATAAGTGGGTGAAGCCTTCAGCAAGAGTGTACGATGCCGGACCACAGTGCTGCAAACCAGTGGCATCACTGTGTGTTGTCCATCAGCTCGGAATGCATTTTCCATGACGCCCTCATGATTCCCTAGTGGCCGACATGTTTGCAAGTCAGCATGGGCTGAGGCGGCGGCCTCCGCCCAGTTGCCGAGCTACGCGCTCCGCTGAGACAGCGGCAAATCGTGTTGCTGAGTGTTTTTGTCAGCCGGTTCGGAAGGGCGATATGTTGCAACCACCGTCACTTACATGTACTCGTATCTCAACATTATTCAAGGAGCCTAAATATGGAGCCATTGTTTGGCACCGGTCGACGGTGCGCAAGGCTTTTGTTTGCCTGTCGTAATGGCTTTTGAACCGCGTCACTGCCCTCCAACCTAAGGAGTGTAACTGCCGTCACAGCTTGCCCAGAACCAGGCCCGGCGTTTTTCAAAAGCTGCGTTTTTCAAAAGCTGTGCATGTGTTGTACCTTGATAGCCAAGTCTAAGTGCCATTAAGCATACGTGTCAATATCCCACATTAAATGTATGTGTGCAATTGTTCTTGTCTTTTTGCGGGCATTGATCGTGTTTTGCTTTATACAAAGTTGACACTTAAATGATTGTTTAATGTTGGTAATTGTGAAAACCAATGTCAGGAAAAAATGAACATAAAGCATTTGGCGATCTGTTTGGTAATGGCTACTTTTCGGAAATAGACTAATTTATTCTGTCTTTGTGTTGTAAATATCAACTTAATAAGACGGCTAGTTGTCGATGTTGGTCTAAAACCAGCACCGAAAGAGGCCCTCAAGTGAGATCGCTGAATTTGTATGTGTGTGTGTGTGTGTTTGTAGGTGTGGGTGGTCGGATGCCAAACTGGTAAGGGTGTTTGAGCCCGTGTCCCTGCCAGGCACAAAGAGCACTGACCCGGCAAATGCGGCGCCAGACAATGGGAGGCAAGACTTGCGAAAGTGTCAGCTGTCTCGTTCAGAAGCAACATTTGATACATCCTGCGCTCAAAAAGGGATGCCGCTTTTTTGGCGCCGGCAACCCCTCGGCGCAGAGAAGCGCGCTTAGTGCGTGCGCTGAAAAGATCTTCTCGAGTCCAACCACGGTTTGCGGTAGGCTACCCGAGCTCCAAGCTATACAGCCGGAGGGCCCAAGGCGGAAATGGCCGGCGAATCGGAGGCCTTTGGTTGGGTGAGACGATATGAGCAGCATCGTGTGAGACTCGGGGGGGCAATGGGCTTCTCAGCTGAACGGGATTCGTCAGGAAATCTGAATGGGAGAGGCAGTCGTTCTTGAAGGCTTGCCTCATGTCAAATAGCCAAGTGAAGTTGCCTATTTCACTTAGCTCAGGAGTCAGCGCCTTGCCTGTTTGACTACATGTTGCGTCGAGGTGCCGTTCACTAATTGTGTTTTTGTGAGAGTGTTGGACATGCCGCACTTAAATCGCAGCTAGATTCTGGCATTGTTAAACCCACCCAGGCAAGATGTCAGCAGAGGTCCAACCTTCTACCTTTGTGCCAATTCAAGCTCAGAGATTGGTTCCCACACTTCCATCAAGCCAGCCTGTGTATAACGTATATTGAATCAGCTGCAAGTTTGGCAACCATGCGAAGTTGGAACAAAAATCAACACATGTCTTACGGACCTCGGACATGTACCTGCAGCCCGAGGCGTGAAATGAAACGTACTTTATGGTCGCGACAAGGGCTGAAACAAGTCAACAAGTCGCATGCAACTCAATGACTCAACAAGCCGCGTCAATCCCGGATTAATCAATCTGGTGGATATTTGCAAGTGAGACACCACCATTATTATAAATACTAACGATTAAATAGTGTAGAATCAACCCCTATCAATCATATGTTCCAACTATTCATCATATGAATCAACCAATATCTATGAACTAACCACCTATGCATCATTCATTAGTCAACCCCATTCGTATCTATGAATCAACTAGTACTCATTACAAATCAAACCTGTGCATATCTATGAAACTGCTAATCATTCTTAAGTAACCCTACTGTGGATGGACGAAATCCTGCACCACCCAAGAAACCCTGAAATGATGATTCCCTTGCAAATACCAACAAGCAATGGCTTCCCATTGTTACAAAGTGGTGCCGTATTAGTCGATTCGTATCTCTTGGGTTCATTCATTCTGTGGATGTGAGGCTTGAGCTGAAGCCCATGCCGCGCGCCACAGCAAGGCAAGAGCTGGGGGTGGACTGTGCACTTTTTCCTGTCAAAGTTGGGGACGCCCGAAAAGGTTGTGTGGTTTCAGTCAAAAAGGCATGTCTTTCTTTTCCAGTCAGAAAGGTTGGTTTTCCCTGCAACTTGCACTCTTTTCCAGACAGAAAAACTGGAGAAATGCGCGCTGCCAGGCCGCAGGATCCGGAAATGGTTCCGAAACCAGGCGTGGTTCGGGAGAGACTCTGAGGTTGGAGGTCCAGTTCGGTGCAAGGCACTGGTCAGGACTGATCCACTTGCAGTGGAAGCTTGGTTTTTTCAGCATGCCTAGCAGGATCAATGCTAGAGTGGGTTTCTTGCTACAAAATTGATTGCTGCACAATGGCCGTGACATGTTCCACTGACATCTCTTGGGTCCGTGGCTTATGCCTGAGACTGCCGGTGCCAGGCGAAGGATGATGTCGCCACGTTGCCTGATTGGTGCTGTGGGCCAAATTTGGGCGAGTGGATTTCGGCGGAAGGGAATGCGATCTTGCCCAAACTGCGCATGATGCTCTTTGAGCCGCTTGTCAACCGGCGCCAGGTGGCAAGTGAAGTTTCACCACGCGGCTGTTGCAAAGAAGATAGCCCTGTCAGGCGGGAATCGCAGTGTCGCGCAACACTGACCGTTCCGCTGCATTTGAACCAGGCTCTCATGCTCCCCCCAAGTCTCACGGGGAAGGGCTGCTAAGACTGCAGCCAGTACACTAAGCTTCAATGCAGAAGTGGACGCCAGGCGAGAAAAGAGAAGCATAGAGTGAAACAGAGACAGGAGTACGTGTGGGGCGGCCATGTGACGTTTTGTTGAACTGTGCAAGTTGCGTTCAGTCCCCTCCAAAAGCTGTTTTAACTAACAGCAAACAAGTCATCGAATGCCGTGAACTCATCGCATGCAGAGCAAAGATCCTATGCTATAGCCTGCCGCAGGTTGACTTGCTCAATTGCTCAGTAGCACCCTTTGCGACAGTAGATCTTTTGGTGAGCATGATGCGGCGTTTCAGTTTGCTTGTTGTGGGCGCCGGGAAGCTCAGCACGGTTGGTGCGTTCTGCGGTTGGTTGGTGTTGTTTCGTTTTTGGCTGAGTGGCTCTTAGAATTGGCCCCCGGAAAAACGCCCTTCAAAGCGAAGAAAACTGACTATCAGAGGCTGGGCGAGGCAACTTCCGCTCAGATCAAGAGTTTGCAGCTTGGGAACACAGACTCGGGGTTTTCCGGTTGAGTATCTAGTTCGAGTATCTAGTTCGGGTCTAGGCCCTGCAGGGAAACACGAGCTGAACGAAGAAAGAAATGTGGGACCCATGTGTTTTTCTTCAGATAGCTGAAAGCGTTCAGGGGTTCTTGCTTCTGAAGAGGGGCAGGCTGTTTTGCGAGTTCGGGCCAGGTTGGTGCTGCAGGTGCTGGTCAGGGTGCTGTTTGGGGTAAAGTGCTGTGGTGGTTGCTGGCAGTGCCTTTTTTGCAATGTTTGGTGTGCTCCAGGTAGTGTGGTGATTGCTAGCCGCAGTGCTTGTTTTGCGACGCAGCCAGCGTGCTGGTCAAGGTGTTGTTTGGTGTGCTCAAGGTGTGCGGTTGCAGTTGCTGGTGGTCCTTGTGGGTGCCGTGTTGTATCCCCTGCTACCTGGGGTTCATGCCGGTGTAATTTCTTGGGAGTGTGTGGTTCCATTTGCGCTAGCTTCCCCATCCATCTTTGTGGGGTCAGTGACTTCTCGGAAAGTTCTTGCGGTTTGCTCACATGCCATGCGACGCAACCCCCAGCCCCAAACAGAAGTCGACCCGTGCCGAGGCCTCAGCGGCCACCGACATGACCTCTTTGATGCCTGACTGTGCTCAAGTGGGCGTGGGCTTCTCCCAAGACTCGGCAACTCGACCGTTTTGTTTTTTTTTGAGACGTCCGACTCGCGCGCGCGCGCGCGGCCGGACGTCATGTTGGCTTTGGAGGCAAAGGAAGGTGCGACTTCAGACATTGCTGGGCTGAAACTTGTATTCGCTAAGTGGACAAGCAAGGTAGAGGCAAGATGCCTTGTCAAGAGGATTCTCTTCCAAACCCCTCTCAGCTTCCATTATTCGACAAATGGCATACGTATAGAGAATAGCTTCCTGCAATATATTCCTGCACATCATGACGTCAGCTTACATGATTGGAAAAACGTAAAATGACATCGAGTGGTTTTCCCTTTTTTTTCTGCAAAGGCTGGGAAGGGCTGGTCTGTGAGACTTCCAAGGACACGGTGTCCACCGTCCCGAACGCAGCATACCTCTTGAATGCGCAGAGTTGCCAAGCGGCCTGTGCGGCGTCTCTCGACAAGGTTTCAGCTCGAGCAGTTAGTGTAAAGGGCGGCGTTGCATTCGTCAGTGGAAACCATCCGAGAGCAGAAGTTTGATTGTTCCCTTGAATTCCACGTGGCATAGATATTGTCTTCAAGTACCCAAAATGGGTCCTTGCCTGGTTCGTGTCCCTTGAAACCAACCCCGAAAAGGGCCACCTCCAAAAATGTGCCACCCACCTGCTTGCACCACAGAACATCGTCGCCAAAAAGGCCCTGCGTTTGAAACCAGAGCTCAGGAGCCCCACGTGCAAGAAGTTCACCTGGAAGCGTGACACTGAGCCCCAAGGACGCCGGCGCCGGTGCCAGAGCATTGCCAGAGCAAAGCGCCCAAAACCCTTGGTCAAGTTAGGTGGCTCTGGCCAAGTCTTTTGTTTGTAGACAGAAGTAGGTTTCGTTTGTGTGCATGTGTGGTGTAGGGGGGAACTGTGTGTGTGTGTCTAAGTGTTTGTGTGTGTGTGTGTGGGTGTTTGTTTGTATTGGTATTTGTGTGGTTGTGTTTGTGTGTCGTTTCCACTTTCATGGGCTTTTGCATCACCCCCTCCCCGTCCTTAGGGTTGAACAAAGCCAGAAGGAGGTTGGCAATTGTTTAAACGGACATGCATTTTTGAAATGGGCCCAGAGTTGGAAGATGCTGAAAAGTCTTTGTTCTTGCCCTGGACCTCAGGTTTCCAGCACGGCACGACATGAGCATCCATGCCAAAGGCACCCTGCTCCCAGTCGTTCTTGTTAGCTGAAGGATGTGATTAAAGCCACGCACACTCTCAGGTAGCCCTTAGTTGGTGGTTGGATTGGTGGTTTGGGGCCCTGGCTTTGTAGAGGGTAAATCGAAGCCCCAACTCAACCATCCAAACAAAGCTGACAGAGTACTTGGGGATCGGGTGGCCTGTCCTATGGCCTGTCAGTTTTGAGCTCACTGCTCCCTGTCTAGGAAGTCTACCGGGAGAGCCGCAACGTCAACTTATCCAATAAAACCTTTTGCATTCTTGGAGGTAGTGATCCAGATCCCCACAGAAGAGGGACACTGTGAATCAACCAGCGGTCCCCCCCCCCCGGCCGGCCACCCCCACCCACCACCCACCCCCATTAATCCTGGGTTCGCCTTAAGGGTTTGGCCTCCCCCCAAGTCTGACACCCCCACCCACCACCCCCACACACCCCCACCCACCGCCCACCCACCCGTGAATCCCGGCTTCGCCTGAAGGGTCTGGCCGCAGTGCTTCCAGAACCGGCCAGGAGGCTGCTGGTTGTTGGACAACCCCTTTGCTAAGGCGAACCCCGACTCTGCGGCCATCAGCGGGCCCAAGGCGAAGCGAGATCCAACGAAACGAGGTCAACACCAAGCCGTTTGGGGGGGCCTCGTCTTTTTTGTGTGGCTACCCCTCTTTTTGTGTGTTGTTTGAAGGAAAAACTAAATGGAAGCCACCTCCTTCCTTTTTTTTTGGGGGGGGGGGCCTAAAGAAAGACACGCCCATTTGTTGAGAACTGGATGTCAACACACTGCTTTTTCTTTCTCCCATTGTTTCAAACCACCGGCGTCGGTATTTCTGGCACTGAAGCTCTGGGAAGCTCGAGGAACCCGACCAAATCTCCCGGAGGTATGTGGCGAAGCCGGCGCAGCGGCCGCGGACGAGCCCCTGTCATGTTTCAGCCCGCGGGTGTCCAAGGAACTGGCCATGGCTCAAAATCATCGGTTAGCATCCAGTGAACATCCCAATCCAACCACTAAAATAGGTTCCAAAAGAGCCAAGAAGCGCTACCCCAAAATGGTACCATTGGTTTTGACACACAGACAACTGTGACCACTCATGCACTGGTCTCGGTTTCTGCAAGTGAGGACGGCCAACGATAGTACCATCTCGCAGCGTTGCGAGATGGATTAGCAGATGGTTCGAGGTGAAAACAAGACGGAGGGGTATTTTTTTTGGATGCTGTTTCTCGGTTGTTTTTTCTTGTTTATTTTTTGTTCTTCGCTTTTGGCTTCTTGCCGTTTGGCTTCTTACCGTTTGGCTTCTTGGCATTTGGCTTCTTGCTCGACTTGGTTTGCTTTTTGGCTTCTTGTCAGCTTTTGGTGGCTTTTTTGGCTTTGGCTTTTCGCACTCTCCGGCAGGTGGCTTTTTGGCTTTTGCAGCTTTTCGTTGGTATATGCGGCTTTAGGTTGCTTTGGTGGCTTTGGCTTTCGCATCCTTTGCTTTCCCAGTTCCTCTCTGGCAGGTGGCTTTTTGGCCTGTGCGCCCTTTCGTTGGTGCTCTTTGCGTTTATGTTTATGTATGTATGCATCTACGTATGTAATCTATGTAATTCTTTGCAGAGATTAACGCACCCTTTCTTCCATCATCGCTTCTTCGAACATCATGGGGGGGCTGCCGCTCCCCCCCCCCCAACCCCCCTGCTACTTTTTAGATTGCTTACACAGATTAACATGCACCCCTAATTCCATCATCACTTTTGCGAACATGGGGCTGCCCCCCCCCCACCCCCCCCCGCTACTTTTGGATTTTGTACAGAGATTGGAATGCACCCCTTTTTGAATCACTTTTTCGACCATCATGGGGGTTGGGCTGCCGCTCCCCCCAACCCCCAACCCCCTCCCCGCTACTTTTTGGATTTTTTTACAGAGATTGATTTGCACGCCTGTTCCCTTTTTGAATCATCATTTTTTCGACTATCATGGCCACCCCCCACCCCCCCCACCCCCCGCTCCTTTTCAACATGCATACATACCTGCCTACCTTGCCCTTGGCAATAGAGAGCCACCGCTACCCACGATCTGCTGGTGATGCTGGGGATGTTGGCGGGACATGCGGGGGATGTTGAAAACAATGGACGGGCTAGTGTAGAATACGCACATTGCGAGAGAAAATGCCGTAGAATACGACATTTTTCTGGCCAAGACGAAAAACGAAAAAGAAAAATCGGAGCAAAAAGAACGACAAAGAAAACAATCCCAAAATGGATCCGCGGCCCAAAAAGATAGCCACCAAACTGTGTAAAGAAGAAGAGAAGATTCCTACATGCGGATGCTCTGCCACAAAGAACATGGCGGGCTTACTGCCAGCAATTGCCCGGACTCCAACAATGTAGTCAGGCATGGGCCGGGCAACCGAGGTACCAGCAATGACTTGGCACCTGCAGTCGGGAAGTGAACTTTTGCACAGCGTATGCCATTCTCCTGCCCATTTTGTTGACAGCCATGTGCCCGCAATGAGTTATCTCTAGGGTTTTCGCAGAACACACAAATGTCCTGCCTTGATGCATATTCCTCTGCTTTTGAGATACTGCAAGATGGATGATTTCGCATTGCCCACTTCGCTCCAGTCCTAGCAATGAAGACTCAATCGGGAATCCCGGCTCAGAAGTGGACGTAAATCCCCAGCTCAATGGTGTTCAAAGGGTCCCCAATTTAAAATTCACACCCTCGGAGAATTTGTCGCCAGGTGGGGACGCTGACACTTGCGCCGCTCGCAACAATTGCTCCCCTTGCGGATGCCACCGCGGCGGTGACCGGGGCGGTGAACGGGGCTGCTTCGGCGACTTGGCAAAGGCTGCTCAAACGATGACGAAGCTCCAAGGACCACCCACGCGAATCCATGTGTGTAAAGCGTGGGACTGCTTGACAGGTTTGACGAATATGCCAACATGTTGTTTTTTCCTTGAAACTTGGCCGAAAGCAAGCGCCTGCCTCGTTGAGTCCTCGAAAATTGGGAGTCTCTGAAGCTGGTCTAGACCGATTTCAGGTGCGATGAAACTTTCGAGTGCCAACGCATTCTCCATGCTCACCTGGGACCTCTTTGCGTGCTATTCACCTCCGGGGAGTGCAGATTTTTGTCGCCCACCTCGGAAAGAGCGCTGAGACCCCGAGGATCTGAGCGAGGGCGTCGCGAAGGCCGCGCAAGGCCGGGAGCTCGCGCTGCTGAGTTGAAAAAGTGGTGCTGTGTGGGGGGGGAAAAAGTGCCCTGGTCAAGCACAAGGGTTTCTAAGAACGAAATTTGTGGCAACCAGAAACCGCAATGAGAAAATTGATGCAAAAACGCTGTGGGTGGAAAAGCTGGCGTCCAAAAGTGGCAAGTTCTGAACGCACTGCCTGCGGTTGAAACAATGGTTCATGCAGCCAAGAACTCTCAGTCCGAGCCAGCACTTCCGGTGCATGTTGCATAAAGTTCGCCGCGGTCCCGCAGTGGAACCCACCAGAATCATCCTTTCTTGGACGTTAGGCCTTCGCATTTGGGTTGGTCTTCAAATTGGGGAACCCAACAAACCGTTGTTTTCCTGTTGGCTTTCCCTTACCCCCAATCAAAGGGGAATCTGCGGAAGCCTATGCGGTCCGGAATCCCCAAAACAATTCATTCGCAGGCGCGAAGGAAGGCCTGGCCAGCCTCACCATTCAGCCGGGTGAGGGCGCAGCTAAGGAGCGGAGTACGCAAATATGGGCTGGGGGGGGGGGGGGGGGGGGGGATTCTTTTTGTTTTTGTTTTTCTCGGAAATGGGCCGCCCAAGCTCGGATGGGTAACGTTGGGCCTGAATGGGTGGTTTGGGTTGGATTCGGAGTTGACTTTCAGCACGTCCCTTGGAAATGCTGGATCAAAGTTGTTGGATTGGCTGAATGTTGCAGGTTTGCCAACCAAAAGGCAGGCAAAAGCGGGCAAACGTCATGGAAGTGTCTCCCACATTTTGGCCGGCCAAGCTGCTCGAGCTGTCAGTTATTATTATTTCTTGCGGACGGAGTCAATCCTCCCTCCAGGATCTGGTGGCCGGGTCGTCCGAGGGTGGCAACAACAACACACTCTGGATCATCCTAGGCGGGGTTGGCTGCCAAACCAGTTGGTGATTCCGGATCTCAAGTGTTTTATTTAGTACATCCACCTCAGCAATAGGCATGGTTCCGGGCTCACGGTCAGGGGTACGACACAAGTGTGATTATGGCTGCTTGCAGGGTCCAAGGTTCCATGATTTGGGGCAAGTGCCTTAGCTAGAAAGTCCACGGAATTGGTAGCCCAAGACTTTGACCAACCAAACATTAGGAAGCAGACAGCTGCATGCAGCTCAAAAATCAATCATGTGCAGTCGACCATGCATTCCGCAGACCGGAGTGAGAGGGTCTTTCCAGCTCGGGCAAGGGCAGCAGATTGCTCCGCTGCCCTGCTACATGTGGGCTTGTCTTTCTTGAGGGAACCCTTTTTGGGGTGGTTTCAACCAAGCTAAACCATCATTTTGAGGGCCTCCAAGAGAAGCCAGATCCATATGTTGGGCGGGGTGAGACAAGGGACGACCGGGCTCGACTGCGTGCGTAGATTCTGCGTGTTGTCCATGTTCGGTCAAAATGTCCCATGGTCGGGACATGGGGACCCTCTACCCTCCTGGCCACAAACATGGAACCTGACTGGTCCTGGAAGACGATTTTCCTTTAGGGACCCTTTGGTGGGTTCCACGGCAACGTGGACAGGAGGGCAAATAAATGTCCCAGAAATCAGGGGAATCAACGAATTCTCCATGTAGGGTTGATCAATCTTCCATTTAGGGCCCCAGTTTTACCACGGCCAACTTGTCCCATGTGAAATAGCATCTGCCGGGTGGTTTATGGTCCCCCCATAGTATCACAGGCCTGTTCATCGCCCATGGGCACTCGTAGGCTGCGGAGCCGGCCTGGCCGCGGCCGGAGGGGCGGCCTATGCCTTCGTGGGCAATTCCAAGAAGAAGCGTCTCGCCGCGCGGGGAGAGGGAGTTCATGGCCATGTTCAAAAGGAACCTGCGAAGCCGAGCATCATGCGAACCTGTTTCTTCATACCATGCCAGAATTGCGATGCTTGATGGGTAAGTACAGTTGGCAAGCTGGCACTTGGAAATTCGCAAGGTGATTCATTGAAGCCGGCACGGATACCAAAATGCCAAAATTCCAAACTCATGTTTTACTCGTTCACTTTTGGTGATGTTCCACATCAAATGTGAAATGAGCTTCCTCTTGGTGGGGTTATGAAGGGGAAATGTAGGGGAACCTTGCAATATGGGTAACATGCTAGGTGAAGATTTCCTGTTTGCTTGTGCCTCCACCCCGGCTGGTCAGCCTCACTTCTTTGTGTTCGACGGCTGTGATCTCCCATTGATACCAAGCAGATTTGTTTGATGTGGTACTGGGGCATCTTCATAAGATCGACACTGAGGGGGTGCTCCGAACAAAGATTCATAGGGTGCCAACACGAATATGGGTACGTCTCTGTTAGGGGGAACAAGAAAATGTGAAACAGGGATCCTTAAAAGATACGCTTTGCCCATTTGAAACATGGCATTGTCCACCAAAATAAAGGGGTCCCACCATTTACAAGGCAATGTTCAGGTGTATGATGTAAGGATCCCTGTAGGGGGAACAAGAAAAAGTTAAAACAGGGGTGATAAAAAGGGCGTATGTCACGCCACCCACTTTGGTGCGCATGGTTCCCGGCAACTGGAGACTTCGGAATGAGTTTGACCCGTGAGTCCAGTCCAGAGAAAGGTGGCCTCTCACATTGAGCGGCATGCCTTGCTGGCCAGCAAAAGTATTGTGTGTGGCCGAGGAAAGCGTGTGGTGCGTGTGTATGAGAGAGAGAGAGAGAGAGAGAGAGAGGGAGCGAGAATGTGAGAAGACGCTTGACCAAATGACAGAAGCACGAAGAATTTTCCACGCACCGTTCGGCGGCCGAATCCCAACTGCAAGGAAGAGCAAGCGTGGGGTGAAGCCGACGCCTACCACTGAGCAGGACACTGGGGCATGCACTGTCAGGCAACTTCACATTGTTATAGTGAGTAGTGAAGATATTTGCAGATACGTGCAAAGTCTCAAAAAGCACATCCAGAAGCAACAAAAGTATGATCTCAATGCAGACTGCCCGCAATTGGAAGACATCGTGGCATCTTAGCTTTGACACGTTGCAAAGTGATGCGTGTGCGTCTGGAGTACGACGCAGGAGCCCATGATTGAAGCTCCCGCGCCAGTGGCACCATCTGGCTGCATGGCTGATGTTGGAGCTGAGGATGAATTGCTCGGAACATCATTTGGCATGCTGCTGGGGTATTTAACTGTTTGTTTCTGACTGCCTGCCTTTGCAGCTCTTTGTTTGCGTGCCATTTTGGGGTGGGGTGGCTTGCTGGGTGGAACAACGTTGTCAAGGCCTGTCATCCATACTGTCACCAAGCTCCGCCACATGCTGATAGTCTTGGGCTGTTTGGTCGGCGGTGTAGCAAGACTATTTGTGGACAGCCTACAAGCTGCAGTGAATGGTCGGCTTTGCCTTTCCGGGGCGTGGTTGTTGCCCTTGAAACCACTAGTGTTGCCGGACAGCTTTGCTAAGATGAGCCTGACTTGCGGGCGTACAGCTCCTTGGGATACGCTTATTTGTACAAATATCAATCAATACGGCTCAACTGGGGTCCCCATTGCATTGCATTGCGGGTGAGTTTAAGATTTGATTGTTGGTTGGGAGAAGCTGTGCAATTTTGTTGAGGCTCGTGCTTGTATGATGTAATCCCAATGGGAAGGCTGAGAAGTCTGATGTTATGTGGTGATGAAGCGGGGTGCTATTGCGCAAGAAAGATGTTGAACAATTGCAGGTGTAACATGTGTGTACATTGTTGAACAATGGTTCCCTGGCATTGCAGATCGGTGAGCTCAATTGAACCACTCTTAGACCTCACTGATATCATGATGGGATCAGTTTCGCATCGCTCAATTCTGAACATACTGCATGTTCTCAGGTTGCCAAAGATCGCAGGCAGTAAGATCAGCACAACAGAGAATTCGCACACAGAGAGCACGGTGTAGGCAGAAATATACTTTGGGGAGGTGTTGGGCAAATGATAGTGTCAGTTTGCTTCCCGCAATGGACGCTTTCAGGCATTCAAATCTAGCCAAACTCCAGGCGCAGGACAATGCCACAAAGCAAAAGAGACTCAAACTGCGAAAGGATGCTCGGAGAAATAGTGCCCCCGATCAATTTGAGTGAGCATAGCCATCTCACAGCTAAACTACGCTGGGCTGTTGATTCAGCATGTGTCAAGACGAGTGAGACCTTGGTTGTACACACGCGCATTCTGTATACCACACGTCAATCCCACGCCACACCACAAGATGATCCAAGCCAACACAATGAAAGCAGTGGCAAAAATCGCCCGCGACAAGGTGGCATCCAGTACTCCGGCAATCCTTACGGGCAGATGGGCGTGGCTCCCACGCCGCAGCAGCACCTTGACTGCACTTCTCCGTTTTCTGGATGGCTAAAATGGACCGGCGACTCCAAGTTGCACTGTTCTTTTGACGATGTCATCCCTCATGCGAGGTATTACCAGCCCATGCCGCCCATGCCGAACTACCAGCCCTACGCCCAGCCCTACGCCCAGCCCTATGCCCAGCCTTACCAGCAGTATGCCTACCAGGGCTAGCTGCATTCCATCTAGCTGGAAGTGAGAGCTGATGACGTGCCCGCGGTATTGTTTGTCGCAGAGTGTGTGGTTCTATCAGCAGAGCTGTTGCAAAGCGAGTTGTGACAACCTTGAACTTTTAAGGACCACTTAAAAGAGTGGCTTTAGTCGTAGCACTGGAAAGTCATAGACAATGATAGCAAAATGCAATGAAAGCAACAAAGTCATGTCAGGAGATAAGTGTCCTCATTGAGAGAAATCCAGCTGCGCTGCATGGCTTCGAGCTCGAGCGAGGGCACCCCTACCCGTAGGGTGTGACGCTGACGTGTTTTGTTGCTCCAAAAGCTCCTCAGCATCCCCTGCATCAGCCGGACGGCCATGTCATGTCCTGGACCTTACCTCTTGCTACGGGAGGGAGCTCGCTGGCATGTTCCAAGGTGGAAGCTGAGACTGTGTAAACGAGAAATCAGCGCTGCGCAGGACAACCAAGACAAGCTCCGCCAACAGCCCCTACAGCCTCGCCAACTTCCGCAGCACCGGCCGGGTTTTTGCATCCCCAGCATCCAGCATCGCGCCAACCTGGCAAAACGGCCTTGGCGGCAAGCGGACATAGCGGACACATCGGACGTAATCACCATTTTGCACAATGTCATGTTTCGCAGGTTTTTGTGGGACTGAAGGGGGATGCTGGGCACGCGTCTTCGTTTGATTCGCTTTTGGTGCATGCCGGCACACAAAGCGCACGTTTGCGCGCGCATGAACGCACGCACAGCGGGGCCGCGAGGTGGAGGCGGGAACGTGGAATGGGCCCCTGCGCCGCCTCATTTCCCAAAACACGTGCCTTCGGCCAACCAGCTCGATGTTGGTGGCGAAGCTCTAGGATTATGAGTTGTATGGATTGGATCCGCCCTCCACGAGTTTTGTGAATTCATGTCTAGAAAATGAATACATTCTGAGTTTATATAAATCGAATTTAAGATTATGTTTATTCTACTTGTTTATTATGTTGTGTGTTTTTGTGTTTTTTTATTTCCTAAAAAAGAAATTACATTGTTTTTTGTTAAATTATAAATGAATTCTTTTTTTTTTGTTTAATTGATTTAATTTATAATTTATATTTATGTTTTATAAATTTGAGACCGATTTTACGATTTTGGAGGGGGGTAGAATTAGGCGATGGAAAAGGTATATTGGGGGAAAAAAAAAATGTGTTGTTGTGGGTGCTTTTTTGAGCACGTTGTTGCCCGGATTTATTGTGAGGTTGGCATTTGAATTATAATTAAAATATTTATATATAATTTAAATATTAAGTTATAATTTATATAATTATATTTATAGAGATAGGATATATGTAGATCGAGCAAGTGTTTGATGAAAGACGGTTTTGGAGAAAATGAATAATTGTGATTTTGAGCTTTTGTTTTGGATTTTGCTTCGGCAAAATATGTCGAAAGATTGTGTGTTTATATTGAATTGGAAATTTAATTTTAGAGGCCTAAATATTTAAAGACGAATTGTAGATGGAATATTTTAGTACCTTAATATTTCTTAAAGTATTATGATGCACAAAATAAGAGTGGGTTTAGATGCCCGATATTAGTATATAAATATATAGTTAGTAAATGGTGATCGCCTAAACAAGGGTGAATAGACCCGACCTTAAAAAATCTATTTTTATATATAATTATTGCAATAGATTCGAAAATATTACTAAAAAAAATACAAACAAATACAAAAACAAAAAACAAAGATAAAGATAAAAATAAACACAAACACATAGATATAAATTTACACAAATACACAAAGACAGACACATAAATACACAAAGACAGACACACAAATACACAAAGACAGACACACAAATACAAACACACAGACACATAGACACAGACAAAACACACAAACACACAGACACAAACACACAGACACATAGACACACAGACACACACAGACAATTACAAACAGACAGACACAGACACAGACACAGACACGGACACGGACACGGACACAGACAGACACAGACAAACACAGATAGACATAGACAGGAGACAGAGAGACTAACAGACAAAGAGAGACAGAGACAGACACCGATAGACTTTGTTGGAGGGGACCCCTTGTTTGGGTTTCCAGTTTAGTTTTAGAAATCCTATCTTTATGAGTATAATTATATATGTTTATCTATAATTAATATATACATATTGTTATTTAAATCATATATAAATATTTCGGAAAATATTGTTGTCGAAACCGGAATCTTTTGGAAAATGGTATATAAGAAGTTAGATTTTTTTTGGGCCAATCCACTCGATTATCTTCACACATCAATTGGATTGACTTTGGACTTCCCTATTATGGCTGGACGAAATCCTGTACTACCTAGGATTCTCTGGAATGATGATTCTTCTGTAAATACCAATAAACAAATTAATTGTCATATTTCAAAGTGGCGTAGGATTTTGTCCATCCATAGTCATGCCAAAGAGTCAGTGAAAGGCGGTCGTTTGAGCAAGGTGAGAACGGATCCGCAGGCTGTTGGCAAAAGATCCATCCACACACGCAGTTGTTGCAAGCGTAAGCGAAAACACGATCGACCAGAAAATATTGTGGGTGTAAGCAAAGCCGAACTGATTTCGCCCAAAGCATTAGGAAAAAAATATCATTAATCGTAACGGCTCACAGCTTCTCGCCATCGGAAGCTTTTCGATTAGGTTCCCCAATAATGCCCTTTCTCCCCCTTTTTGGGGGGAGGATTCCCCCACTAAAACAGATTACAAAAACAAATTGGTACGCAAACCTTTAATCTCTCAAATCTAGAAGTCCTAACCACAAAATAGGTAGACCGGGCAAGTGTTTAACGAAAGATAATTTCGGAGAAAATTGATAATTGCGATTTTAAGCCTTTGCTTTGGACCTTGCCTAGGCAAAACATTTCGAAAGATTATAAATTATATTAAAGTAGAAATTTAATTCTAAAAACCTAAATATTTAAACACGAATTATAAATAGAATTTCTTAGTAGCTTAATATATTTCTTAAAATATTACAATATATAAAGCAAGAATAAATTTTAAATACCCAATATTAATAAATAAATATATATATAATGAAAAACAATCGTCTAAATTAGGGGTAAATAACCCCGGCCTCAAAAAAAACATTCTTATACACAATTATTGCAATATATTCAAAAATATCACAAAAATAATATAAACAAAAACCAAAACCAAAAATAAAAACAAACACAATAAACACAAACATACAAACACAAACACAAACACACACAAACACACAAACACACAGACACACAGACACAAACACACAGACACAAACACACAGACACAAACACACAAACACAAACACACAAACACAAACACACAAACACAAACACACAGACACAAACACACAGACACAGACAGACACAAACACAATCACACAACACACAGACACAAACACATAGACACAAGCACAGACACAGACATAGACACAGACACGAACACAGACAGACACAGACAGACACAGACACAGACAAACACAAACAGACACAAACAGGAGATAGAGAGACCAACAGACAAAGAGAGACAGAGACAGACACCGACAGACTTTTTGCAACTCAGGCACCAACATATTTTACCAGCCCACATGTATCGGAAATGTTACTCGTTGCCGTTCTCCAAATACAAGTCGTGACACGCACTGAGGGCGCGATAAGGTCACGCCAAAGAGTCAGTGAAAGGCGGTCGTTTGAGCAAGGTGAGAACGGATCCGCAGGCTGTTAGCAAAAGATCCATCCACACATGCAGTTGTTGCAAGCGTAAGCGAAAACGCGATCGACCAGAAAACATCCTGGGTGCAAACAAAACCGAACTGATTTTGCCTAAAGCATTGGGGAAAAAAACACCACTAGTCGCAAAGGCTCATAGCTTCTCGCATCGCCAAACTCTCGGAAAATTGCTACGGATAGGCAGATATATGCCCCGAAAGCGAATCCGGCGCCAAATTTGTTGGAGGACCCCCTTGTCTGGGTTTCCAGTGATTAGTTTCAGAGAGTCAATTTTTATTGTGGCTAGGTCCTCCAGATTTGAAAGGTTAGAAGTTAGAGTACTAATTTTTCTGTAGTTTATTTTAGTAGGGGAACCCTCCTTCCAAAAAGGGGGAAAAAGGGCATTATTAGGGGATTTAGTCGAAAAGCTTCCGATGGCGAGCCTGCCGGGCGATTAAAGGGAAATAGGGAAACCAAATCCTGCACCACTTTGAAAGTGCTTGTTGGTGTTGAAGAATCATCATTCCAGAGAATCTTAGGTGGTGCAGGATTTCGTCCATCCATAGTAGGGAAGTCTAAAGTCAATCCAATTGGTGTGTGAAGATGATCGAGTGGATTGGCCCAACAAGAATTTAATATCTTATTTACCGCTAAAATGGTAATGAGGAAACTACAAGGAAACAGACCATAGGGGACCGATTCCAATAAGATACACCCAATACAAAAACCGGCAATTTATTTGGAAGACACAACGGCTTCGTTCAAAGCCCGGACCATTTTATATCGATAATTGCACTCCGGATCATTTTTCCGAAAGATTCCGGATATTTCGACGATAGTATTTCCCGAAATATTTGGAATATTTCGGGAAAACGATTCCCGAAATATTCGGAATATTTCGAGAAAATTGTGGGTGATTATGATTTTCCCACAAGTTTCACGGTTTTGTTTTATAGAGTAAATAAAATTACAAGTTATTATTGGTATAAACTTATATTTACTAATATATAAAATTTAATTTAAAACTAAAATAATAATTAATAAATAATTAAAATACAGAAATAGAAATAGATATTTATAAAATTATGAATGGTAAGTTACCAAAAAATAAAAATATTTTTATTTATATTTTAAGAAACAAAAAATATGTCGAATTCGTAGAATTGCAATAATATTTTGATAATATATAAATAGATAAAGCAAAAATAATAATTTTGTGTTTAAAAATATAAGTACTATATAGTTTAAAGATGTATTTTGAAGCATATATATATAATAATTTTGTAATATTATATGAATATATTTTTGAATTGGTGAAATTTGAATGTATATCTATATAATAGTATTATACGAATGTGTTTTAGGCTCGGCGATTCTTATATAGTATTATATAAATGTAGTTTAAATATAACTATTTTTCTATAATCTAATTTCGAATAGTTTAATAATATAATTGTGAATATTATATGTATATAAAATATTAATAGAATGGTTTATAGCCGTATTTTGAGCACGACGAATTCTTTTTTAAAAATTATATCAAATTTTATATATATCGAAATATTCGATATTCGAAATTTATAATTAAAAAAATATATTTCCCTTTGTTATTTATATAGAAATTCAATATAATATATATAGAATATGTTAATAATTCCAGTTATATATCTATAAGTTACTAATATATATTTGTTTTTATAAATAATATTAAATAAATACATAATATATGTTTTTCTAATTTCGGCTAAATATTATAATTTCGGAATATTTAAATAGTATATGAAAAAAATTGCCATAATGTTAATTTATGTTTATTTTAAAAAAAGAATCCAAAAGTTCGATTAAAAAAACGATCTATAAAATATATAAATTATATATATATATATATTCAAATTTTATATGTATATTTTTAATAATATATTTGAAATTTATATCTCGATAATCATAAATTTAATTATATAAAAATAGTTTATTAATTATTTAGTATTATTTTTTTCATTTTCGATTATTTATAAATAAATTAAAATATTAGATTTAATAGAATAATTTATAATTGAGGTTATTTATATATTTCAAAAACAAAATATTATATAAAATTAAAACAAAATAATATTTATAAAAATACAAATGTTATATTCTAAAATTATTATTATATTAGAGAAAATCCATTCATTCCATTAACGGTAATACCAACAAAAAATCAAAGAGGTAAAAAAACAGAGAAAAAGAGAAAGAGAAAGAGAAACAAAGAAAAAAAGAAAGAGAGAGAGA
Source organism: Effrenium voratum (assembly GCA_963377175.1). Lineage (NCBI taxonomy): Eukaryota > Dinophyceae > Suessiales > Symbiodiniaceae > Effrenium > Effrenium voratum. The sequence continues at coordinate 48,534 of CAUJNA010000182.1, read as the reverse complement.
AAAAAAAAAGAAGAAAAAAAGAAAATTAAACAAAAAAAACTAAGAAAAAAAAATATGAAAAAAAAAAGAGAAAACCAATAAAAACAATAAAAGAAAAAAACGAAAGCCAACATAGAAAAAAAAAAGCAAAAGAGAAAAAGAGAAAAAAGAGAGAAGAAAGAAAAAAAATAAGAAAAAAGAGAGAGAGAGAAAGAGAGAAAGAGGGAAGGAAGGAGAGAGAGAGAAAGAAAGAAAAAGAAAAAGAAAGAGAAAGATAAAGAAAGAGAAAAAAAAGAAAAAAAGAAAGAAAGAATAAAAGAGAGAGAGAGAGAGAAAAAGAGAGAACCAAAAAAAGAGAGAATCAGAAAAAGAGAAAAAAAGAGAGAGAGAGAAGAAAAGAGAGAGAGAGCGAGAAAAAGAGAAAGAGAGGAAAAAAAAAGATGGAGAAAGAGAGAGAAAAGCAAGCAAGTAAGCAAAAACAATATATAAATAATAAAAACCGAACACAAAGACAGAACGAGAAGAAGCAAGCGAAGCTTAAAAAGGAAAGACACGGCACGATTCGCAGAAATAAGCGTAAACAAATAAGCATTAAAAACAAAGATATATATAAACAGACATTACCAAATAAACAGACATGGACACGCGAAAATAGATAGACACAAAAAGACGTAAAGAAATAGAGACGAACGACAGACACGAACACATAGAGACAAATAGAGATAAACCGAGACAACCCGAGAGACAGAGAGACACAGATAGACAAATAGAGACATGCACAAAGATAGATAGACAAAACAGAGATTACGAAACAAATAGATACGGTTACACGGAAACAGACAGAGAGAGGCAAGGATACGGAGACACCCGGCACGAAATGTTCGAGAAATTTCGACTCGGACAGGTCCCCAAATCTCCCCGAATTTTGGCCCGATAATTTTTGTCGAACCAAATTCTGAAGAAAATTGTGGGGGTAACGTCCGGAAACCTAAGAGTCGCGTCGCCGGAAGCGACCCAAAATTCGGGAAATGTGGCCGGGTTACGCCGCGGAAATTCTAAGCAAAGTTGTTAAGAACCCCCCGAAATTTCGACAAAATTTCGGGGCCTCCGGGCCGCACGAAGAGGCGGGAGCTTGTGCCACGGAGAAAAGACCGGGACAAGCATAACCGCTCGGCGCAAGCACACGATTCGGCCGGAATACCGCTGCAACGGCTTATCGGCGCACGGGAAATGCGACCTCGAGGCCGTACCGGTTTATAGGAGAATTAATATAGTTATATTTTAAATTTATTATATATAATAATGATTTATATATTGAAGAAAAATATCATTTATAATAGTGGCCTCATAAACCGAGATAATCACAAATCTTAAAAGCAAGAAATGCGGTATACGACATCTATATTTATTATTTCCAGGGATTTGCTATAAAACCGAACATATATATTAAATTTGAGAAAATATAATCTTGAATTTCGTATATAAATTATTTACACAACCAAATTTGTACGAGCCAATAGCACGAGCCAGCTAACACGAGACAGCTCACGCCAGACATGTAAAAACGAAAGGAATTAATTAATTTCTTAAGGCGGCGCAGCACGACCGAACCTACGTTGCCTGAATAATAACCTATATGGGGATTAGCGCGGTCAATGCGCAAAACACTACGCACTGCTTACGACTTCTGATTTGCCCGCGCGAGCCCTGCGTGGATCGGCGTCGTCGACAGGTAAAAATTGTAGATTGTTTTACGATTACGGCGCGCGACGACCCTCCGCGGGAGTTGGCGTAGTCGATGTGCAAATGAGTCTTTTTTACAATTTTGAGGTTTGCAACACGGAATCTTGGAAGTTGAAGCTCGTAAAGACCACACAAAGCCCAGCGTTAGCAACCACAGGAAGAGCAATGACAGTATAGATCTGGCTTGGGAATATCATATCCCAAACAAATCGGAATCCCAACGCTGGCAAATAAGCCAACGCCATTTGAGGTAATAAAGAACCCAGATACGGCAATAATGATTAAGAACATATGGTCATAACAAACGACTATATTGCCACAAATAAACCATACGCCCAAAAACTAAAGGCCCAACAACTCGAAACACATCAATTCAAGGCTCTCAAAAGCCAGCACAGAACTAATAACCACCATGACAACTATCAATATCTTGCTAGCTAGGTCCGGATACCCAAGACGCTCGGTGCGCATTATAGAGGAAAATACAGAAGTATATACAAATTTTACAAAACCTAGTGAGTTAATCTAAACCTTCAAACCTATAAAAAGCAAAGTATCAGCCTCGTACAAAGACCCGAGCCGAATGCAGAATACCAAATTCAAAGGTAAAAAGGTCAAGAATGAGTAAATGTATTCAAAGATTGTTAAAATTCTCATATTCCTCCCTATTCTCTTATATACCGCCAATACAGCTAACAAAATCCATTAAAACGTAAATATGTTATATATAAAATGTCTATTATTATCAATAATAATTAATAATATCAATATTATTATTATTATCATTATTATTATTCTGTATATATATATATATATATTTATATACCATTCATAAATATGTTTGCCCAAATATTCATCAATATATTCAATATATATATATAATTCATCATTTTAGTTTAATATAAATATCGATTTATAATATAGAATTATATTATATTCAAAATTATATCTATTATTAATTTTATATATGTGTATATATATAATGCTTATATTGTTATCGGAAGAAATAGATTAAAACGAACAATAGTCGTACCATTCAAACACATATCATCTTCTAGCGCTTGCCTTTCTTCTACAATCGATTCTATCTTCAGCCATTTTCCAGAAGGAACTCTAAACGATGTCCGTTGTTCAGGTTCTTATTAAAAAAAAAAAAAAGATGCAGTTTGCATGATTTTTTGCGGGTGCAGTTCCTCACAAGAGTGTATATATGGATAGATGAATGATTCATTATTTGTGCTTCTTCAATATCGGATGTAGGGGACAGTCGCTTCGCTTCAGTCGCTTCGTCGTTCCAATTCGTGGGTCCGATCGATTCAGTAGATGTCCGTCCCCGGCGACGATCGAGGCATTGCTGTTGCGCTAGGTCGTCGGAAGCTTTTCGTCAGAGACCAAGACCGCAAGCGGGGAAGTAGCTCGGTAACGTTCATCTTGGGACCTGGGCCGCAATCGAATCCAAATCGATTGCGAAGCTGCTCTGGATCAGGTCGACAAAATCAAACTGCAAGCCTCAATCTCAAACCAATCCAGAAGGCACACGCCACGTGTTCAATCTTCACACAAGTCAAATTCTTTTGAATTACGGCACAGTCTTGTCGGGTAAGGAGTTGAGAGCGGTTTGGGGCAAAATATGACTTGGAAACCTCAGGTGCCAACTGGCGGCAGAAAGGCTCTGGGAACAAAAGAAAGGCGCCCGCACTCCAGCTGGCCTTCCACGTGCCCCATTTGGGTTGCGCTTGCCCCCCCCCCACCCCAAGCAAGTCCCCCATGGCCTTGGCCGCCAGTTTGGCTTCTGCCAGCAGCCAGGCCGGCGGGCCTTTGGTCTCAAAGAGGCACCAGGCAGGCCACGTCGGCTCCGAGGGCTCCGAGGGCTCCGACTCCAACCTTCCCTCGGACCTGGCAGAAACCCACCGAGTGATCCAACCCAGGCCAAATGTGTATTTTTGCCGCCGCAAAAAGAAAAAGAAGCGAAAAATATTAATGACACCAATGGAAGTGAACCTTTCCCGAAGTGTGACGTGCAATCCGTTTGGAAAAAGAGTGCAGCTTGTCTACTGCTTTCTTGGGCCGTCGGACCCGACTCCGAAAAGCAAGTGGGAATGAGGCTCACTGAATGTCACTTCAAAAACAAACAAAAAAGAAGAACGAGGAAAACACAAAATGTATTGGAAAGAAACCCTTGGAGGTTCCCCCAAAAGGGTTTCGATTCAAAAGACATGCCGAGCGCTTGCCGGAAAAAATTGCTCGCTGCGCGCCCAAGGCGCGGCAAGTCTGGCAACTCCTTTTGGCGCATGGCCTCCAGCTGCTTCTTCAGGATGCCTGGCATCCCAACTCTAGAAACAGTGGCAACAGCCCTCTCAAAGCGCGTTGGACGCGCTTTAGTCTCGCTGGAAAACCCCCAAACCAGATTTCTCTATTGGGTTGCCTTTAGAACAACCCGGAAGATCCCGTTTACATGGAGCCTCTTGGCTTCCCTTTCGCTTCTCTTTCAAATCACCCCAAAACAGGCGCACGACTCAAACAAACCCATGCACCCCAATCCACTCTGTTGCTCTCAGTGGGCCCAAGTGTCCGAGTTTCAGGCACCTCCGACAATACTCTGAAAGGGAAACCAAAAGGAAACTAGCCATTTGTAAGACACACCCAAATCGTCTCTGAGATGGTTGGCTTCTTCTTCCTTTTTAACGGGGGGTTTCTTTGGAATTGGACCCACACAAAAAACAACGTTCAACTTGTGGTTTCCCTAGACCAACCAAACAAGTGGGTACCACTAACAAGGAACCCACCACAGGGTCCAATTGTAAGGAACATGGACCCCCAAACCGTGACGTTCCATGTCAAAGTGGACCTGAGGGTAACTCCATGTAACTCCCAAAAGCCCGTTCTTTTCAACTTGCCGCTTTCCCTAAACCAACGGGGGCAACCCAGCAACCCACCCCCCCCAAAAAAAAAAACGGGAACCCGGCCACTCCATAAACAAGAGACCCCCCAGAAACACCCGGACAGACCTCCCCCCCGTGGACCGATGTCCGGCGCTCGCTCCGGGCGCCCGGACCGGCGGCGCTGAGCGCGGCCTGGCACAGGGCGCTGCCCATCAGCTCCGAGATCTCCGGGGCCTTGTAGATGCTGCCTCGGAGCAGATCAGCTCAGCTGGGGGTTTTGGGGGGGAGGGAAAATGACGAAGCAGAGGGGCTCCTGAAGTGGGGGATTTTCAGCTTGAGGAATCAAGGTTCAAGGTTCATTTTCAGTAAGCTAACGATGTTCATCTCACGAAGGTTTACAGGGATTTTTGCTGCCTCAGACGCGGAGCACATGGCCTGGCAGCTGGGGGGGGGGCACTCTTCCACTTCTCCCCCATTTTGCTCCGATGTTGGTGGTGTTTTGTTTTGTTTTCTTTTATGTTTTGGAGGGAAAGAGGCAAACGAAAAAGAAAAGGGGTAGCTCCTCTGCAAAAACTATAGCTGAATGTTTCGGTCTTGACGTTCCTTCTGAAAAACCCGTGACACCGAAAAACGGGTTGCCTCAAAGGGCACAAGTGGTTTCCCCATATATAGATGTATACTCACAACTCCAACCTGCAGTCCGGGCAACCTGAGATAACGTAGAAGGCTTCGTGAGGAACAGTTGAACGTCTTTGAATGACGAAGACAGAGGTCTCCACTCGGCCTGCCAAATGCAGGACATGTCAGATCAGCAAGAAGAAACGCAAAGGCCACGCATAGTTTGGTCATCCTTTGCCGAGGAGTCCCTCTTCCAAACCCGCCTTCCTTGGCATCCTCATTCGCAGCCAGCAACACGAACTCGCTTGCAAACGGATCCTTGCAAGTAGGAGGTGAATGCAAACATATACTGTCACTCGCCAAATGATGGGGCCCCGTCTGCCTGGCCTCAATCTGCCCGCGTCGCCGCTGCTCATTCAAGGACGTGGCACCGCCAAAGTGAAGGTAGAAAGGCGAGGTGAAAAAGTAGTCCAACCTGGGTTTGTCCCAAAAAATGATGCCCCCTTCATTTCTCTTGAAGTCAACACGAGCCTCGTGCAGAAAAGCCAAAAATTCCGGAATCAGTTCTGGACAAGGAGCACATTCTTCACAGTCAGCCCGTTCTTTTGCAGAAACTCTGTGTTCCTTACGATCGAAGCATGCCAAGCTACATGTGTGTCTGTGCCGTGTCCTGTACAATCGAGCACTCCCTTGCTTGCTCCGTATCGATAGGGGGTGCTCCACAGCACGTGAGCAGTAAAAAATGGTGCTTATGGCGATCACAAACTAAATTAGAGTTCAACTTTGCACATAGTCTCAGTCAACTACACTTCAAAGCCAGGTCTCACGAAGCTGACGTGCGCAAGATCGTCCATGGCTCACAAGGCAAGCACACGGATCCTGGCTGCGTCTCCGGCTCGGAGGCTGGCGCATTCTCAAATCGACCGCTTGAAGCTGAGCCGGATCGGGTGCGGGCCGCGGCAACCTGAAAGGCACTCATCACCATGCGCCTTGAGGCTCCCAAGTCATGTGCGCGACATGCATCTCTTTTCTGGCGGGTCCCGGCTCAGGCCACCTGACAGATACACCAAACCCACAGGCCACCTCGCGGACACTTGGCTGTGGGTCAAAAGTAGGTAGAAGAAAAGGAATCCTGGTAAATGGAACCACGGACCAAAAAAATGCGGTGCCTTGTTGTTTAATTTGAACCCACACCCACTTGGCCAATTCTGCAAACTTGCTGCTTCACCGCGCCTCCATGGTGAGGGCCTGGCATGTCAGCGGAATCCAGAGACAAAGACTTCCACGGTGTCAAAAACCCAAGCTTCCGGGCATGCAACACCGTGAACCTACGCTCGTTGTCCGGAAAACCATCGGGAAAACCGCGTTTTGCTTGAAATACCCTGAACCTAACCCTTGTCGTCCAGAAAACCGGATCGGGTTCACCACGGACACGAAGCAACTCGATGCGAGCCGGAGCGGCATGCCCCCGGAAGATCGAGCCGTTCAAGGTATCGACCGCACTCTGGGCAGCCTCCTCTGACCTAGAAACGCAGCGTTTGTGGGTGTCTCTCTCCTGGAAGGGACCCCTTTTGTTGGTTGTCAAGGGGAACCAAAAGGGAACCGATCATTTTAGGGGTCCCCTAATTCTACAGAACAGAAAACTGTGAAAGCGCATTGGTGGTTTTGGGGGAGTTGTGGGAATTGCAGTCGTTTTTCTGGGATGTGTGCGAGTTCCAGCCTCTTCTGTTGTTCTAATGCATCGCCGGGTTTCTAAAGAAGTAAACATACCTCAAGAAAACCGAGAAACGCCAATCCAAAAAAAAAGAAGAAAAAAAAAAAAAAACAATCCTCTGGCAGTCTTTCCACTGGATTTGCCCTGCCCAAAGCCCAAAAACAAGACTTGAGACAAACAACTCAGACACTTGTTCAAGAGGCAGCCACTCACAACTCGCGGTGCCAAGTTCTGGAGAAAGGTTGTGCTGGTTGTGTTTTTGTTTGGTTTCCTCGAGGTTTTTTGGGTGTCTAGTTTTGGGCAGAGCAGTGGATTGCTTGTATTGAAGGGAATTCATGTTTGAAATGACGATTTGAATCTGAAACTCGAGTTTTTGTTGAATCAGGTGGGTTTAAATGCGAAGTGATTCGCAATGAAAATCAATTGCAAATGAAATCCCGTCAAAGAAAATGAAATAGAGAGAGGCCGTTGGTGGAGATGTGAATTGTAGTGGTCAAAACGCTACAACACACTTCGTGTCACTTTATTTTCTGACCATGGTAGTGCTGGGGGCTAGGTAAAAACACGATGTGTTTGGACCTCTGCAGTCCTTTATCATGAAATTATACTTGACATCTTTATCTAAGTCTACTCAATGTCTAACACAAGCAAAGCAAGTGCAAACAGGCTTGCATGCACAAGAGGATCCACATACTGCGAAAAGTGAACTCCCACAGTCCACGGCCCTCTCATTTTAAGACACCCCCAAATGTTGCTCAAGCGAGCCATTGGCCCCGAATCAAGTTAGCCTCCTGACCACCAAGTCACTCGTGGTATTCTCTGAGATCCCCACTCGTAGGCAACTGTTGCACCATCCGGCTCGCATGCCTATTGCGACGTTTCATGGGCTGAATCCATGGGGTGAAATTAAAAAAAAATAAAAGAAAATGATTGGCAACTAACACCCTGTGGACATGGGGATTTGTGCAACCAACCATTTGTGAGACCCGTCAAAAATCCAATAAGGCCGCGGCCACATGAGCGACAGGGCCTGCTTTCCTCATGTGATCCTGACAGGCCAAAACAACCGTCGTCCCTTGTGGTTCCACTATTTTGAACAACCTAGCTTGTCATACAAGCTGAGGGTTGCACATAAGTCCCTCCCGTTGCTCTCCCTCGCTCGCTCTCTCTCTCTCTCTCTGCCTATGCTCAAAGGGTACAAGGTTGCCAGCCCCCCCACCCACCTCCATCCAGTTGGGGTTGATTTAGGGTTTGGGGTTGGCTTAGGGTTGGCTTAGCCAAGTGGGTTCAGGGATGGGATCGGTTTAGCTAGGGTTGATTTCGAGCTGGCTTCGGGTTGGCTTAAGCTTGGTCTAGGGTTGGTTTGTCCTGGGTGCGGATAGGTCCGACCTCCGGGCAGGGGTTGTGGTGGGAATGTGGGGACCGGCATATAATTGGTTCAAGTTTCCCAGCAGATTGATTGGATCAACCTCCCCAGCAAATTGGTTTGACTTCTCAGTCCTGCTAAAACTATAATATGGAACAGCCTACTGACAGCTACTGACATTGCATCATTGCGTGCTGACATTAAGGCGGCTCTAACATTTACTATCCTATATGGTATGATTCCATTGTACTTAGCAATAAATTTATTTGGTGAAGCTATCTATCTTTGTCAAGTGTTGTGTGTCCCTTTCGCTGTTGCAAGTTCATTGGTTCAATTGAGCCATGTCCTCAACGTGTCATGATTTTCTATGTCGTATCATTCTGCTTACGCCACCAGCTTACGCCACCTTACGCGTGTGGAGTTTTTGCTTACGCGACACATTTGGAGATTTGGCTTACGCCACCAGCTTACGCCACCTTCGTGGAGTTGTTCATTACGCGCTGGTCGATATGACATGACTCTTACTAAACATGTACATGCAGGTTTTGGACGCTGCTCAATTGAGTTCGTTGTTTTCCCGCACGCATAGCAGAAGGGAAATGTTTAAAGGGATCAAGAAATGACCAAATTCTGCGCGTTCACGTTTGTTTGTGTTCGTACAGCGTCCACTGCATGCTCATGAGTGTCGCGCTCGCCGTGCTTATTAGGGAGCCGGCAAACGAAGCACTTGGAATGAGTTGGGAAGCGCTGCTTTACATCCGCCTGTGCGTGCATTGATTGACGTGCCATTTTTCTGGGCAGCCAGCGTGTTTTGAAAGGTTCGCTGTGTTGGTTGTCTGCAATTGTGATTGGCGTTCCAGGGATGCATGCAGGCGCGTGCAAGCACTCGCTCAAGGGCCACACAATTGGCATGTTTACAACACTGACACAAATATGTTTGTGCAAGGTTGGCTCTCTTGAATGCGGTTTTTCGTCCCAGGAAAACTACTTTGAAAGTGGATACTCGTGTCTGATTTTGGCATGCGCGGCACTTTGAAGCCTAGAGTACCACAGTGCTTTGGAGCTTCGCATGTCGAATGTCATGGCAGGCACAGCACTCTGAAGCACAAAGTCCGCATTTAATGGCAGGCGCAGTACTTTCGATGGCCGCGCATGTCATGGCCGGCGAAATGAATGCTTTGCAGGGTCACGGGTCACATTTCACGTTTCTCTGCAGGCGCACTTTGGTGAGTACGGTGCTTTAGAAAACGGAGTGCGCAGCTTTCGTGGCTGTCTTGATGAATGAATGTTTGTGGGGACGGGCAGCAGTCTCTCTGGCCACGTCTTTGCGGATGTTTGGCGCATATCTTTCGTGTCTATCTGGGATGCCTCGAAGAATGTATTTGGGATGTATCCAGCGGAATGTCGTCAGGGGTTGTCTTTCGGGGGCTTTTGGGTGTGCTTGCTCTTAGGGATGGCATTTGGGAAAACTTCTCTGAGGATGCCTTTTTGGGTGTCGGGGCATGTTTGATGCTTTGGAGATTTGTCTGGGTCTTTCGGGGATGTCGTTGAGTCTTCAAAGGTGGCTTCGGGATGTCGTTGGGCATGTCTTTGGGGTTTCCAAGAAGCTTCTCATTGACCATGGGAGTCTCATGTCTTGTTATTGGGTCAGGGATGGTTTTTGAGGATATCTTTGGATGTCTCTGGGACGTTGGTGATGCCACTGGGAAAGCCCCAGGTCTTTCCAGCTATGTGAACGGCTGGGTTTGTCTTTGAGAGCTTCTTTGTCGCACATGTCTTGAGCGATTTCTGCAAGCTTCCTTGCGCAAGTCTTTGTGGACTATGGCTGTGTCCTCCGTGCCCTTGCGGGTGTCTCCGCGAAGGTCTTCAAGCGTGGCTCTTTGGGGATTTTGGGGGGCTTTGGGGAAGTCTATGGACGTGTCTTTGGGATGTCTTGAAATTGTATTTGCGGTTGGGAATTGTCTTTGAGGCATGTTCTTTGGGCAATGTCTTTGAAGGAATTGTTTGCCGTTTTTTCTTGGGTGTTGTTGGGATGTCTTTGGGGGCATCCTAGTGGGTGTCCTTCAGGAAGGAGAGTCCATGGATGTGTGGTTGGGTGTGTCTTTGGGGATGTGATTTTAGGGATGCCAGACTGGATTGTGTTTTTGCGTTGCTATGCTTGTCTAAGTTCTTGATCTCATTCATTCCTTGAACATGTTGTGCTCTAGTGAGTTAACAAAAAATGGCTGTTCTTTGCTTGTTGGTTGGTGGCTCGTGTTATGTTTATTGGGTTGGGTCATTGGTTGTTAGACAAAGTAGTTTTACTGTTTGGGGAGGGTGCGAAGGGGCCATACTGTGACACAAACCGCTGGGGGGTAGCAACACGGAATAGGGGCCCCTATGGCTAACAAGCAAGGCCATTGGTTCCTACATTTGTTTCAGAATAAGGCACGCCTTTTGGATGATACATGGCTGTATCTTTTTTGAGGGCACCCCAACATATGCAAAAAGGGAACACCAAACAAAAATAAGCTCAGGTGATATCCCCAACAGCATGCGATGTTCTTTTTAGTGCTCGCACCACCCGGCAGCCCTCGCAGAACCTCGTGGAACCCTCGTGGAACCCTAGTGGAACCCTCGTGGAACCTTACCTCAGGGCCGCCCCAGACCACCCCGGAGCCTATCTGGGCTGAGACCCAAAACTTTCAGCTGTTGGGGAACAAAAAAAAAGGCAGGTCCCTCACCTATGCAAAAACAACGAAAAACAAAAAGAAAATCCGTCCGCAACCAGTCCTTGAGCTGCTTCCAGGTGCAGCCCTCGGGCAGGTTGCCAACCGTCACTTTGAACTCGCCCATGGGCGCCGAAGGCTTCAGCACCTGCAGTGCAGATCTCTCCGATGGACTGAGCGAATGATATATATATATATGTATATATGTGTAGGTCGATTTACTTATGCATAAATGTGCTGGTTTGCTTGTTTGGCTAGCAATTGCTATTATTATTATTACCGCTAGTAGCACTGTTCTCAATTGATATAATGATCATTATTAATATGATCAGTTTTATTGTGATTGTGATTCTCATTCTTAGCACTAGTAACAGTAGCAATAGTAGCAGCAGCAGTAGTAGCACTACCAACACCATTAACAGCAGTATCAGTCGTAGCAGCAGTGGTAGCAGTAACAACACTAGCAGCCGTAGCACTAGCGGCAGTAGCACTAGCAGTAGCAGCCTAGCAGTAGCAGCGCCAGTAGTAGTAGTAGTAGTAGTAGTAGTAGTAGTAGTAGTAGTAGTAGTAGGTGGTAGTAGTGTGCTAGTGGTAGTGTAGTGATTGTGGTAGTGGGACATGTGTTTTGTTGCGGCATGACCATCCTCTATCTGCCAGCCTTTTCCCGCGCCGGTCGAGATGGCTTGGGCCCCGAGTCAAACTCCTGAGTGCGTTGGGAACGCAGCGCCCACAAAGCCAAAACGCCTGAGGAAAACTTGCCCGAACATTCAAAAAGAAAAAGGCAACCACTGCCCAACCATTGCTGCAGTGTTTGACTAGTGACCATTGGACGCATTTGTGGGTCCACAAACGGTGTAGAGAGCCGAGAATCTTCCCAGTACTCGCGCACGTACAGAAGCCGGCCTCCACTCTACACGAAGACTAGAACAATTCCACTCAGTTGTTCTCGCAAAAACTCCACAGCTGCCTTGCAGCATAGTGTCGTGCATGTAGTCTATCGCCTTGGGTCAGTCGTCAGTGCTCATGTCTTCCCAAAATGCTGTCACTTACGTCTGGATCTGGATTAAGCAACCCATTGATGGATCCAACAGCACCTGCGGTGGCTTCTTATGCTTAAGCACCCCGTGCTCTCTGAAACTTTGAAAGGTTTCCAGCCGGAAGGGTCGCTACCCAGCGGCTCTTCTGGCTGCGTTGAAGTTGGCAAACTCCACCACCCCGCAGCCCTGGGCGCTCGAGGGCGAGAGCCGGTTAGTTTTGGCCTGGGAGACTGTTGGCAACGCGCTTAGCCACGCTGAGCAAACCATCAGTGATATGTCAAAGTGGCCCCCCCAAATCCGGTCAACGCTTGATTCTGCCGAACCAAGTTCCAGTTGTTGGCTTTGACAGGGCTTTCTTCTGTATGCTGTATTCAGGATCAAACTATCGATTGATGCATCTAGTTGCCCAAGCAAACATGAGCGATTTTTTTGTTTTGGCCCTCGTTCAGTTCCTTCTTACGATGCGCAGTTCATCCTCACCGAATCTTTGTTCTTGACTTGTCCGTCGCACTGATCAACTTGTCTATCATTTGTGCTCCATTAGAATTCACTTGCCAGCATGCCCAAAACAAAAAGGCCGGTTCTGCTTGCAGGCCTCAAATGCCCCTTGTGTTTGAGACCTCCGAATCCGTCGGAAATATGGCAACTCCGCATTTCCCGTCCTTGGAGCGGCCGTAGGGATCGCCACCTTCTGTGAAGAGCTCCACGTGCCTCACCTCCCCCACTTGGCGCATCTGGTCCTTCGAGGCAGCAGAACCACACGCAGCGGCTCCACTGCGCCACTGCTGTTCCCTGACCTTCACTGGTGCGCATGACTCACCCAACCTTCCCCGCAAATCGCTTTCCAAACTGGTCCTTTTAGTTGGAATGGAAGAACCGAACTGGGCCGGTCAAAAATGGAAACAAGCCCGCCTTCAATTGCTGCCATGTGACCGTGTATGGCCTTGCAGCACACTCTCTCTGCGGGTGCATTGCCCCGTGTGAGGTCTGCACAGGTTGCCCACGAAGACTTTGGTGGAGGCCTCGCCTGGCCAGGCTCAACCAAGGCCGCTCAAACCAGGACTTGTGAGATCACCATCAGGGCCTGTGCCATAGCCGTAGTCGTAGTCATAGCTGTCGTAGTAGTCGTCGTAGTGGCCATACTAGGGAAAGGCTTCGTGTCGGAACCCCCAGTCATGCAGGTTGACTAGGGCAGCAGCATCGTAGCTGGGAGCTCCTGGCATCCGAGCGGAGAAGACCCAAGACATGAGAGTGGCCCGTTCTTTCAATGCGCTCAAACGGGTCAAAGAAAACCAACTGCGATATGCGTGTAAAGAAGGTATCGAGCACGCCTCTCCAAGCCTCAGCGTCTGCAAGCAGTGCCAAATCCAACCAGATGGCAAGCAAAGAAGGTGCCATCGCAGTCCAGAAAGACTTCGAAAATTGACAAGGGACAGAAATGGAAGGTGGCTCAAGACAAGTGTAGGACAGCTTAGGCACCAAGCCCTGTGGTCCGCCTGTGCCTGAGCAAGAACCAACGACCAAAAAAGCTCTCCAGTTCATCTTGCAGCGATCCTTCCACATATTTCAAACGATCTGGCAATCTCTTTCAGATCAAAGGTCCAAGCTTGGATCCAAAGTCGGGCCCGAAAATGATCCCCGGCATATCCATTTGGGCTTGATGGCTTTCCGAGAAGCCTTGTACTGAGCTAATCTTAGGTTCATACTTGAGAGGAAATGGAAACCAAGACAGCCAGCCACCCAGCCACCCAGCCACCCAGCCACCCGCAAGCCAGCAAGCCAGCAAGACAGCCACCAAGCCACCCAGCCACCAGCAAGAAAGCAGACAAGAACCCTTGAGACCATCAGTCTAAGCCTCCCCACGCTCGGCCTCGACCTCGCAACATGCGCGGCATCGCCCGCTTCAATCGGAAAAGTCTTGCTGAAGACTGTTCTGCCGCGTCCAAACAAAGCCATGCTCAAGAAAAGTATGATGTCATGGTCCCCGCTGGTCAACAGATGCACAAAGTGCAGAACCACAACAACACAGGACGCATCTAGCATCAGGTATTCCAAGACTCACACCCACCCCCACACACATACATACACACACACACACACGTGTATTCAACTCATGGCGACATCGGATGGGTCCAGCGCCGTCTTGTGCCCACATCCACAGAATCCAAATGGCTCGATTGCTCTTGAGCACAAAAGCAAGCTACCTCGCTGCCTTCCGAGTCTCATTGCAGACCTCTGAGGCTGAAGCTCGCGATCCTCTCGCACGAAGATCTGGCGGCCTATCCGGCCACTTCCGGATGCTACGACCAAGACTTACATGCCAAACGGCTGTGGCTCTGAAGTAAAAATACCAAAATGGCACCTTGGTAAATGGAACCAAAGCCTAAAAATTGTACCCCTAGCTGTAAAATTTTGAGCCACACCCAGATGGCTGCAAGGGGCACCCTGGTAAGTGGACTTTGAGGCGCGCCATGCATCTCAGCGAAGCACCCAGGATCTCTGTACCAGAAAGCTCCTCCACAGCAGCCTGCGCCTGGCGAGCCCGCGGCGTCATTTCTTGGGCCTGTCTAATTTGTCAGGTTGGAACCTCCAAAATGGCTGATGTCCTTTTGGTTTCCCTTGCAAAACCACCCAAAAAAACTGGGGTACCACCCAAAAAAGACACAGAGAAAGATTTGAGGTCCCCACCTCTGCCGGGGTGGCAAACTCCACGATACCAAATCCTTGGGACTTGAAGAGCCCAACATCAGAATGAAAATTGAAGCCTCAAATCCTTCCCGCCAACAGCCAGCGCTGAAGTTGGTCACACCAAAATTGGGTACCCTCAAAACAACACAGCCTTGCAACCTGAGCAAAATCAAAGGGCGGATTTGGTTGGGGGAAATTCATACATGGTGTCCTTTCAGCTGACCTTCAAATATGCGGGGGATTCCGTCGAAAGCAGGAATGACCTACATCCTGCTTTTCACAAAAACAACATTCGAAGCAGCATAAACTCCACCAGTTTCGCTCAGGCGACCTTCATCATAAAGGTAGGACGTGCCTGGTTTGGAGTCGTGCCCAGCACAGCGTTCAACCAAACGACTGGAACACCATAGGCGCCACCTCCAGGACACAACCAGGACGCCACAAGAAGACCGGCACACCGACACCATCCGAGCACACCGAGACCCGGGAGGTGCCGCAAAGACCGCTCACGGCAAAGCACGGCTATCGCCATAGGCACCCTGACCCTTGGAGCGGCCATCTCGATCCACCACGTCAGCTCTTCTCACCTCGCAGGGCCCGGCCTTGAAGCGACCCCTGTCGGATGCAGCTTTCACGTGGCTGAACTGAGCGCGAAGAGCCTCACAGGAAGCCTCAAAGCCTCATGTTTGGGGCCCGCCTCGCCCACGGCACGGCAGTGGTCCTTCAAGTCCTGGCAGGTGGCCACGTATCTGCTTTTGCTTCCCTGTTGAAACCAGAGAACTGTCTCTCTCCGGCGACCGCAAAGCACAAGGGCGGAACAGCAGCGCCTTCCATGTTGCCTGCCACGAGAGGTTCCCGACGTAGACGCGGCAATCCTTTCAGAAGCTCAAGCATTGAGCACATGCAAGAAACTGGGCAGGCTCCAACTTGTGGAAGAGAAACGTCGACTGGTTCCCTGCCCGAGCCTGTGGACCACTCGATTGATCCACGCGGTCCTGTGGCCAGCGCGCCCAAGAGTGTGGCTCGAAATTCAGCCGCGGTGTACGCGGGGTTTTTGTCGTTGCTTCCACGTACTTAAAGCTGCCATGTTGGATACCACTTGAGCCACACCCGGCCCGGGTCCGTTCAAGCTGCGACCCCGCCTCGCGCACAATGATCGTTCTCCCGCCCAGGTCGGTGTCATTGAGTTCAACGACCTCCGCCACTCGAAGTGCATTTGCAGCTCAGGGGGGCACAAAAAGCAGCTGACTGGCTTAACTGTCCCTGTTGCCTGTCAGGTGTTGGATTGTTGATGGTTGAGCGAAGGCTTGTCTCGCGAGCCGTTGATTCATGCTGTGTTTCTGGGATTCGTTGTCATCTCAGCAGGGTGGGGCAAAATATGGTCTCGGGCCCAGAGGCCTTGTGAATGGCCGAACAAGACAAGGCCCCCCGCTGCTCGTCGGGCATCCTCCCGAGACTTAAAGGACACCAGGGCGCAGCCCCGCGAGCGGCCGCCCTGGCGAGCCGAGAGAGAGAAAGAACAAACGAGAAAAAGAAAAAAGCACAGAAACAAACAAACAAACAAACAGACAGACACAGACACAGACACAGACACAGACACAGACACAGACACAGACAGACACAGACACAGACACAGACACAGACACAGACGCAGACGCAGACACAGACACAGACAGAGACAGAGATACAGACACAGACAGAGACAGAGATACAGACAGAGACAGAGACAGAGATACAGACAGAGACAGAGACAGACAGACACAGACAGACACAGACAGAGACAGAGACAGAGACACACACACAGACAGGGACAGACACAGACACAGACAGGGACACAGACAGGGACAGACACAGACACACACACACACACACACAGACACACACACACACAGACACAGACACACACACACACACACAGACACACACAGACACACACAGACACACACAGACACAGACACAGACACAGACACAGACACAGACACAGACACAGACACAGACACAGACAAACAGACAGACACAGACACAGACAGACAGAGACAGACAGACAGACAGAGACAGACACAGACAGAGACAGACAGAGACAGACAGACAGACAGAGACAGACAGAGACAGACAGACAAAGGGGGACAGAAATCGTCTCGTCGCCTCAGTGAAGAGGTCCGCATAGACGACTTCCCCCACGGTCTTCATGTGATCCTCTGGAGCACGGCCCTCCCCAAAATTGCTCAAATTCCTTTTCCTCTTGGTGGTCCTTTGCCAAACACGACCCGCACGCCATGTCTCATTCTTCGGGTCCTTCAAGTCCTGCCATGCGATGTCCCACGGCAGGTTGCTGACATAAACGCGGTTCTCCACCTGGGCGCGAAGCGACGCACACGACGACACCCGGGTAGCCGTCAAGGGTAGCCGTGGGCGTAAGACACAGCCGGCGCCTGGTAAAGTGGCCATCTCATGCGCAAACAAGGCCCCCGCCGGGCCGTACATGTGCGGCATACTCTTGCCCTGGCCAACACACTCAACCCCGAACAGCTCCATTCCCGGAGCTTGCGCCTGATAGCCCTTCATGTGGCAAAGCTTCGCGCAAAGAGTTCTGCTTGTGGCATGGAAAGATCTGTGAACTCGCTCGAAACAAGTTAGGTGAATGCCAGAGTCGACTAGAGGCCTAGAGCTCATGGTACATTGTACCAAACTCCAGTCAGGAATGCTCAAACGATGCCTAGTGTTGTATGCTTCTGCGCGGGCAAAAAGCTTGGATGCCAGTCTGCCACATGCTGGAGCCATGCTGCACCACTCCTGTCAATGTTGCATCGACAACATGCTGTCTCTCATGCCGTTGCCATCCCAAAACAAGCCTCGCATGCCAGTCCGCAGCTTGTCTTTTCAAGCATGCGGGTACTTCACGGCCAGTATACAGTGCAGCAAAGAAGTTCCAAAGCTGCAGAAGCTGCATGGCAACCATAAAATTGACACGGCCTCGCTGACCAGAGTGCTCAAACAGCTTTGATCAGCATACGGACAAATTGTTTCTATTTTTAACTCTGATCATCGCTATGAGACCGGCTTGACTCAAATGAATGCTGATCCCACATACTTCCTCCCCTGAAATCAAAAAACTGCTCCAGCTGTCTCCCTTGCTTCACTTGATTGCATCTTCCCCAAGAGGCAACATGCCAAATGCCTTGCTTCCGGAGCTGCAACTTCTGACCCACCAGCAGCGCGGTTTTTGCCTGCTTGGTGATGTTGTGTGAAACCAACAAACCAATCACCGGGATTTCGTGCTCAGCTTCCTTTGATGAGAGCTGAGCACAAAAACCACTGAATCAGTGGTCCCCCGAAGATGAAATGCACAAACCAGAAAAAGTGCGGTGACAAGCTTGCATCGACCCGACGCGCCGGGTCATGCTTGAGCGGGCAACGCTGCGCTGGCTCCCATTGGCACCAGGACAAATCGAGGCCACTCCTGGGTGCGAAGCAGCATGTTGATCACAATGCTACAGCCCAGCGGTCCTTAATTGACGATATTCAGCTTATCCTCCACCCACTCCAGCCTCAGTCAGTTGGGAGCCATCCGATCAACTATTTGTTTTTCTCGTGAGAGCAGATTGCCTTGACCCTTGAACTTCTTCGGCGTCTGATCACTCGGGAGCCCGGCGGAGTCTGCTGGCAGAATCCCCGGCCCAGCATGCCTCAAGTAAGAGATGCTTCCGATATCTGTCGCCAGGACACCCGTCACATCCCCCGCCTGGGTTGACGACAGCATCCTGAGCTGTTGCAGGTCATGTGGTTCTCAAAGGAAGTCTTTGACAGCCGCTTGCTTCTTAGGCAAGGCTCCGCTTCGCAGTGCGAGTCCACCGGGCAGCGGCCCACGTTGATGTAGCTGTACTTGGTGGGAGCCTAGGTCCGATCGAAGCCGCTCCAAACGCAACTTTCGCGTCGCGAACCCTGCCTGGCCACAGCGATTGCCCAACGGCACCTCGCTCGAGGTTTGGCTCCAGCCCCGCACTGAACTTCACCTCAAAACCCCGCCTCTGCTGCCAGGCACTTCCCGGAGGCGACCTTCGTGTCCGCGGCCACCTCCAAAACGGCATTTTTTATAAACAGGTCCGCAACCTTTCGTATTATCGTGCTATCAGTTGCGCCAAGCGAAAGAGTCGACATTTCACAAACTCCAAGCCTTCCCGGTCCAGCCGCAGTAGTGCTAATTCATGCCCGTAAGGTATTTCCAAAACAGCGGGCCTCTAAACATGGGGTGTTTCCCTTTTAGACAGGTTCAATAAGCAGTGTTTCAGAAACCCCCATGCGGTTGCCGCCAGGAACATGCCAACCCAATGTGCATCAGCCAAACGCAAGCGGTGCCTGAGCATAGCACTTCAGCCAAGGGGCCTCAGGTGTTCAGGCGTAAGAAGAAACACCTGCCTAACATGGTTGAATTCGGATATGTTGTTCCCCCATCCGAGTGGTTGGTGTCCTCGTTTATAAAGGAAACATGGAAAGAAATGGCAAACCTAGTTCTTGTGCGGCTCGTCTCTCCTGAAACTGGTTGTTCAACCTTGTATATAATGTCAACCGTTGTCAACCACACGATGGTGGCATACTCCGGTGCAAACTCATCAGCAAGTTAACCACTCAACAAGCCAGAAAGCGCTTTCGCAGCTCCACCTGAAACCCGTGCAGCACCCCCCCCCCTTTTCAGCCTCTCTTTCGCAACCCGACCATGCCAACTAGTCGTCTTTCTCGACGGCGTATTTGTTTGACAAAAAAAAAGACCCCCCCGCCAAAACACACTGTGATCTTCGTCAATAAAACCAAGTCTTGGTGGCACGTAACCCGCTCAGCCGCCGACAACCCGGGGTCAGCTCTCAACCGTTGGCACGGGAACATAGCAAGGGCCCGGTGCCAAAAGGAACTTCAGGTTCCAAGCACATACATTCTCACACCACTTTGCCCAGAATTCTGCTCACAGGAGTCACCATCAAAACCGATTCGGTACCCAAAATGGTCGTAATCCCAGAGCCCATGTAGACGAAGAAGGCGGCGGCTATTTTCTGGCCAGGGCATCCGTTAAGCTTCGCTTTCCCGGGCTCTGATTGTGGCCCCGTTTTTGTAGGTCCGATATGGTGCCCACACGTGCAGCGTTTGTCCAGGCTGCCCTGCGCACGGCTTCTCGCCCGCTCCCAGACCCGTGGTGCCGCTGCAAAACGCGCTCTCCGGGAGGTACGTCTCGGGGTCTGCGCCTGACGAACACGCTCAAAGCAAACGAGGAACACCTCAAAAGGAGTCCGCTCTTTTCGCGGTGTAGAAACAAATGCAAACATCAACCAGTACGAGGAAGCGTGACTTCAATAGGTGGCATGCTGTCTATCTGTCTGTGTCTAAGTGTGTCTGTGTCTGTGTCTGTGTCTGTGTCTGTGTCTGTCTGTGTCTGTCTGTGTCTGGGGTGGGGCTGGCGTGGGTGGGTGGAGTGGGTGGGCGGGCGGGCGGGCGGGTAATCTATCACGTCAAATCCAATAAAAACAATTCAGACCAAACTAAATCAAATCAAATCAAGCCAAACCAAACCAAAATCAAACAATCAAATCAAATCCAAACAGGATGGATAAATAAACAAATACATCAAACAAATATATAAGCAAACACAAACAAATGAGCAGACAAATGCACAAACAAATGACCAAGCAAACAAAACAATGAACCAATGGAACTAACTTACCTTTACTAAACCTGGCTTGACTTGACCTGACCAAGAGATTAGCAAACTAAGAAACATCAAAGCCCAACCAGCTAACAAGCTAACAAACAAACAAACAAACAAACAAACAAACAAACAAACAAACAGACGGAGACAGACAGACAGACGAACGGACGGACAGACCCACAGACAGACAGACACACAGGCAGGCAGGTAGGCAGGCAGGCAGGCAGGCAGGCAGGCAAACAAACAAACAGACAGACAGACAAACAAACAACAGACAGACTGACTGACTGACTGACTGACAGAGAGACAGAGAGACAGACAGACAGACAGACAGACAGACAGACAAACAAACCAACAAACAAACAAACCAACAAACCAACAAACAAACAAACAAACAAACAAACAAACCAACAAACCAACAAACCAACAAACCAACAAACCAAACAAACCAACAAACAAACACGCAAACAAGCAAACAAACAAACAAACAAACAAACCAACAAACAAACACGCAAACAAACAAACAAACAAACAAACAAACAAACAAACAAACAAACAAACAAACAAACAGAGACACCGGGATGGGCACACGGGCATATGAATGTATCTTGTCAGGCACAAAGGCAAACCCAGATAGGCACAACCGTCTCTGCACGAACTGAAGACCGTTAGGATTTCCAGGCCTATCCAGACTTGTGCGTTGGCGTGGCTGATGTGGTGCTCCGAAAGCGGCTGAGCCTGAAGTGAGCACTCAACTGAGCGACTGGGGTCAAAAAAAAATGACGGTTGGGGGTGAAAGTCGGAAAATGGAATCGGTTTCCCTTAACCCACTTCGGGGGTCACTTTGATCATGGTAAAATCATGAGGCCAGAGTGAGTGAGTAAGAATCGCTCTGTGGCTCCGGCAGGAAGAGGCTGAGGAAGAGGTTGAGGAAGCGGCCGAGGAAGAGGCTGAGGAACAGGCTGAGGAACAGGCTGAGGATGAGCCTGAACTGCACTTAATTGCCAGAGGAAGGAATGTGTCTCAGGCTCCGACAGTACCTCCACCACAGCGCCCCAAGCGGCCTGACGGTGAGCGTCAGCATGATGCTGCTCATGCGAAGTGCGGCCCAAGGAAAGGTCAGGTGTTCCAGAATGCAACCTCTCAGAATGGATTGTTGCCATCGAGCTGCATTGCATACTGCCAGAACATTTGTGCTTCTGGTGGTTGTCAGCCTTGGGAATGTGGTGAAGGCATGCAAACCCTCCAGAATCGCCATGTTACACTTTACCTGGTTGCTTCCAGGCCGCCATTCCACAGAACTCGCCTCGGCACAAGCAAAGGCATCTGAGGCATCGCCTTCGCCAAAAGGGGAAGAAGAAAAAATGAAGAAGAAAAAAAAGGAAAAAAAAGATTGCTGCGAAGTGGCCAGGCCCAGCCCAGAAGACCCCAGAGTGCGCACCGTGGCCGCCGTGGCCCCCAGACTCGTACACGTGGTGCACATGATACACGTGGTGCACCACGTGATGCACGTGATGGACCACGTGGTCATCCCCGTGGTGCACGTACACGTCCGCCTTGACCGCCACAAAGGCCTTGCAATTTGGTTGCCGCAAAAGCTTGGTTGCTGTTGACCCCCCTGCAAAAAGTTTGACTTTTCGGTTGTTTCGTGGAAAGCCCCTTGATTTCCTAAGAAGTTAAAGTCTAAAGATCAAACCCAATGGCGGTCAAGAAAGGGCTAAAAATTATTGGTGAGTCCCAAGTTACTGGCAGAATGCAATTGATCCAAAACCACATGGTGTTGAGCTTGGCTGGCCATTTTCTCTGCAAAATTGAGCTGTATTTGGTTGTGTTGTATTCATGTGTTTGCTGTCCCGTGGCATGGAGAGAACCTCCCGTCTTTCGGAGTTTTTCTGCGTGTGACAGAGGTGGGCATGGGAAAAGCTTCAGCATGGGAATCTCAGGTTAATTTAAAACACATGGCTTCAAGCTTATGTTTGAATCCAGCTTGAGTTTTCTCCGGCCGAAGGGAGGCAAGCAAGCCAGCCAGCCCGAGCAAGCCGGTCAGCCAGCCAAGGCACGCAAGCAAACAGCGATGACGTGAAGCAAAAAAACAGGATGGTGTGAAGGCAGGCAGACAGGAAGGCAGGAGCATGAAGGTGAATCAACTTTACCAAGGTTGAACACGGCTGGCCAATAGCACCTAATAGGGCCAAACAAGATTCATTGTAAGACCCCTTTTTCAAGGGTTCGATCTTGCAACTATAGGTAGAACAATTGAACAAACCTGAAACCCATCATTTGCCTGGCTTTGCAGCCGCACTGAGTAGAGCTTTCACAAGCCCTGCATGCCCAAAATCATGACTAAACTGACATGAATGCAAAATCTGCCCGGCATACGTCCCGTACTCATTGTAAACTAAACTTAAGCCCACCCAAGAACAAACCCAAATCAGACCGGAGCCCATTTCTAGGAAGGACGCCCAAATTTATTCCCCGGTCAAAGCCGCTGGCCCGGTTACCCTCTCACACATCAAGGTCAATCCCGAGAACGTTTTGCACCATTGGTAAGTCACTCAAATACATCTCCTCAGTTTGGTTCACTGCTAGGATGCGGGGTTTTCCTCAAACTCTATCGAACCGGTAATTGTTATATCAGAAGTATCGCCAGTCACAATCGCTGCTGCGCGTGTTTTTGGTTTGCGACCTTGTTCAGAAAAATCCTCGTTTGCCCTCAAGCCCAACCAAGAACGCGAAAATTGTGACAAGGCAACCCCCCGTCTGGGCCGCCGGCTAGCAGATACTTCAGCATGGGTTTCAAGAGCCTGCCTGAGAGCCAGCTCACCAAGTTCCAGTCGAAACTTTCTGCCGTCACCCCCACACAACGGGAACTCCAAACACCTCATACGGGTGAAGCAGTGCAAGCCAATTATTTTCACACGCGAAACCAACATGAAAGTGCAAAACATGTTTGAAGACAGTTTGAAAGGGTTTCGCGATGTTTCACGAGCACCAACTTCAGGCTCGATCTGGGATTCCGGGCAAAAGCCTGATCAAAATGTGCACTGCGTTGTGAGCCAAACCGCTGCAAATGGTTTTTTTGCAAGAAAAACAACACAAGCATAGTTTTGAAGCACCACGCCGAATTCCATTGTTGTTCCAAAGCTGTCAAAACCAACAAACGTATCTTTAGGGTTGATTTCAGTCGTTATACGCCTAAGTGCACCCAGTTTGCAACAACATGTTCACCCTTCCTAACATGATGGCGTGTGCTGAATGCGCATCGATCTGAACATGAACCGCATACGGATGTGTTGGTATATCCCGATTTGGCACCGTTTTCGATGTGTTGGCAAATGCGTTCAAAAACCCACGTTTGGCAAAGCGCTTTCCAAGTCGCAGTTGTTCCGGGTCTCCCCATTCCTTTGTCCCTGTCAAAGGGAAACCAAAAAAACGTTGTTTAAACAACACTGTTTTAAACAAACATGATTAAAACAAATCTTTGGCCCAACCTGGCTCAACCTGAGAACAACAGTCCGCTACTAGGCCCGCCTACTTGGTTTCAACCAAAACGAGCTCGTCCATTTGTGGAAGCATGCCAAACATGAGAATCGAGGAGAAGTAGAAAGATGCATCCCAACAAACAGCACGCTCGCGGCAAGTTGGCTCAATTAGTCGGATGATATTTTTTAGGCACCCTAAAACGGTTCACTTGGGCACCCCAGATCACTTGGGCACCCCAAGAGGTGTTTTTCAAATCGAAATTGGATCACTTGCCCCAAAATGCAACTTATTGAAGTAAAAGTGCATTTTTTGTGCCAAAAAAAGGATCACTGAGGCACCCCAAAAATTCTTAGTTAAGGCATGTTGCACTGCTCCTAGCTTGAACCCAAACATGAACCCCCAAAAGAACATTTTACCGGGATTGCTGAAAGTAGCACTGCTTCCAGGGCACTGGTGCGCCTGGAACAGGAGGTGCGTTGACCCCCCGTGAAACTAAAACGGGCAAGACAACGCGTGTCCTTGCAAATGAATGCAGTGCTTGCAGGGCGTGGCATGCGTGCCCGCGCCCAAGGTCCGGAGACTGAATGGTCCGGAGACCAGAGTTGGTCCGGAGACCTGGTCCGGAGACCAAGAGGTCCGGAGACCACCAACGAAAGTGCAGAGCGTCTGCGACCTATACTTGCAGAGCCTTGTATAAGGCAGTGCAGGGTGGGTGGGTGGGTTTCAAATGAAACCGCAGGTTTGGGTCAAGGCTAGGAGCAAAACGGCCACCGCGTAGTTCGATTCACAACATGCCCTAAACACAAGGGAAAAGAAACCCTAAGCGTTAAGGCATGTTGCACTGCTCCTAGCTTGAACCCAAACATGAACCCCAAAAGAACAAAGCAAGTCCGAAGCGGCCGCAGTTCTTTTTACCGGGATTGCTGAAAGTAGCACTGCTTCCAGGGCACTGGTGCGCCTGGAACAGGAGGTGCGTTGACCCCCCCTTCAGTGTTTCAGGCAACCCCGGTATAAGCGAGCCAGCTGGGCCGCCGGCCTCATCACCCGCCCTTCAGAGTGGGGTTGTACCTGGCAGGGCAAATGTCCGCGTGACAATGCACGCTTGCGGCTGTGAGCAGCCTGTTGCTCAGGGTCTGCACTTTTTTCGGTCAGAGCGGCTTGATGTAAGCGGCTGGCTGACGCAGCCAGTTGTTCTGGCTGACAGGGCGAAGACGGCCATTTGGTCGCAATGCATGTTGGGATGCAAATAAGGCTGGCTAAGCAGTGCTGGAGGCAGCTGCCAGGTGTTCCGGGCGCCAGGGCGCATCCATCGGACACAGCTGAATGCCTCGGCCTGACATTGCTAGGCCCGCAGGGCTGAAGCGTATGCGAGCTTGGTCAGCTTAGCGGACACGAGCTGAATGGTGTCGTGGGAGAAGTTGATCTCCCAGCCGCACCAAACAAGGCTGTCCTGGAATTGCGCCTTTTTCCATGAAATTGGCGCCGCAATGGCGCAAAAGAAAAGCACCACCAAGGCAAACATATCTGGTGCGCTATCTCGGAAGAGTGCACACAGAAGGTCGTCCACAAAAAGGAAGGTGTGAATTCTCCCTGTAAATTGTATAGTTTGAAGCCAGGGTGTTGAACATGTTGTACATGACCGGGCCATTCTGGTACGAGGGCCCTTGAGTCATAGCGCTCGAAGCGAAAAGTGAGAGCCCGATTTGCTTGCTACATTCACATTGGTAGCGGAGCGTTGGTTGAACGACTCCGGGCAAGTCAGGGCGGTAGGTCATGTCAGTGGCCGGGCTTCGTTTCAGCCCGGACCACGGCGCTCGTGCAACAGACCCTGCTGAAACTCGGAGTGGTTCATACATCTATGGTGGAGACCCCGCTGGTTTCCATGATTGGGAATTCCGCACCAAGCTTCGCCTGAGGATGTATGAGGAGTTTCTGAGAACCAAGAAAACAGCCAAGCGGACTGTGAAAGAAGAAGGAGAAGAAGAAGAAGGTGGTTCTGCAGAAGCTGAGGAGGCCAAGGAGGCTTTTAGGGACACGAGGTCGGAGCTCACGCACCGGATTGTAGAAGGACTTCGGGGCGATGCGTTCTTGGTGGCCCGTGATCTCGGACTTGACGCCTTGAGTGAGCCGCAAGGTGTTGAGAATTTGATCAAGCAAATGAGAGACATGGTTTTCCCAAGAGCCACTGAGGAAGCTCGTGAGCTGTTTCGTGTTGGTCAGAAACCTCAAGGAGCACTTTCCCGGCAGAGAGGGGAGAGTATGATCTCGTACATTTCTCGAAGGCGCAGATGGTGGAGGACCCTTGTGGAGATGGATCCAACGCTGTCGTTGTCTGAGTTGGCGAACATCTCACACCAAGAGATCCTTGTGATCAGAGCCTGTTCGGAGGGCGGAAGAGAGCTAAGCAAGGTTGAAGAGGCCCTGATCAGGAATTACGGTGGAGTACATCTTCGAGAAGGAAGAGTGCTGGGCCCGTCTTCGACTGGGAAAGGAGGCTATCAGACAAAAGGTAAGGGAAAGTCTTCTTTTCACAGCTCTTCATCTTCGTCTGGCAGTGGGTACTGGCGAAGGTCCGCGCTTCCAGCTTGGTCAGGGTATCCTGAATGGGAAGAAGGGGAGCCCATGAATCCGCATGAAGAAGCTGAAGATGAAGGTTTCGGGTACACAGTGGACGGTGGTGTTGACAAAACACCGATGACCGATCCTGAAGAGGTGCTCGATTATGGCGAGTTTGAAGAGATAGGTGGCCACTGCTCTCAACGCCATGGAAGAGTTGGATGCGGAGAGCAGTGATCCGCTCAGTGTCGGAGAAGCCATTCAGCTGCAGCTGGCAGCGAATGCCGCCTTTGGTAAGGCCAAAGGAAAAGGGGGAAAAGGACCGAAAGGAAAAGGGAAAGGAAAGTTGGTTCGGTCACATCTGACACTGGAACAGCGCCGATCAAAGTTGCAAGAGTTGAAGAAGAGAAGCAAATGCCTCAGGTGTGGAGGGCACGGCCACTGGGCCGGTGACCCTGATTGCAAATTTCCGGGCCCAAAAGGGAAAGGTGACAAGCCTGCTGGATCAGCATATGTGGTTTATGACAGTGACACTTCAAGTGATCACGAGATTTGCTTGCAGGCAGGTCAGGCACCTGAAGGCGTGGCTCTGGTAGTGTCCAATTCCAGGTCGTCTAGATCAGGCAAGGGTTACACAAAGGCGAATGCGTCGGATTCTGTGCCTGTTCCACGGAGCCCACCTAGATCGTCTGACCCTGTGCCCATTCCCATGAATACCCCTTCCGAGGATCAAGATGCAGTCACGAGAAACAACAGAGCTCGAATCGTGGTTCGTGAGGGGGAGATGGATGAGGACCTGGAAGGCGGTGAGCAGAGGATGCTTCTCGGGAAGTACAAGGGAATGACATATCGGCAAATTGTCATTCAAAACCCTCAGTATGTAGCATGGGGATTGTCACAGAAGAAGCCATCGCAGGTTTTGCAATCTTTCCTCAGCTGGGTCATGAAGCATTACGTTGTTGAGGGAAGCACACTGACGAAGAGATCGCTTTTAGCTGTTCCCCCGGGTACGTACAACCCCATGGAAAAGCCATCTTCGTCGAGGAAGCCACCGAATCCACCCCTTGAGAAGTGTGTGGAATGCAAGTATTTCTCGTATCAAGGATCAACGGGATACACGGTTCGGAAAACTTGCAGAGATTGTGGCCATGCGACCACGACGAAACGGGAAGACAAACCAACTCATTCTGTTGAGAACTGTCCACATGAGCTGGTTGATCACAGAGGTTCTTCCCGGTCGACGTTTCGAGTGTGGTGCAAGCAATGTGCTAGCTTCATCAGTGAGATGCCCATGGAAGATAGAAAGGAAATGAAGGCAACATCAAAGCAGGTTGAGCAGGCCAACATCACTGTGGCACCCATCATACAAGGACTTGCTTCAGCAGATGCCCAACATAGGTTGTCAGAAAGTCAAGTGGAGGAAATTGTAGGTACGTTTTCAGCGGTTGTGACCCAATCTCTCGCGGCAGGTGAGGAGCTGGCAGCTGCAGACCTGCACATCATCCTGCAGGACTGTGTAGTGGAAGTGACGCAAGGGGGTGAGCCAGCATCACCACCCTGGGAAGCGGTCGCTTATCACGGGATGGACGACGAGATGAAACCTGACACGGTGTCCGTTCAAAACTTTCCTGTTGTTGACATTTATGCAGAAGACGAAGAGGATGTGTGGGGAGCGTTGGATGAGGGTTGCAACAGCACGGTCCACTCATCTTATTGGGCAGATGAGATGGAGAAGAGGCTTAGGAAGCAGGGCATGAGCATGCCATGGATTAACAAGGAAACGAAGAGGTTTACTGGTTTGGCCTCGAATGCGGTGACCTTGGGCATGCGAAGAATGCCGTTTGCGATGTGTTTGACCAATGATGAAGTTATTTCAGGCACTTTGGAGTCACATGAGTTGAACTCTGGCAAGACACCTTTGTTGATTTCCTTGTATGCTCAAGCGACTTTGGGCTTGGTGAAGGACATGGGTGCAGGAACAGTCAACATCAAGGGACATGGCGAACTCAAAATCCACAGATGTTCACGAACAGGGCTGATGATGATTAACCTTTCGGAATTTCAGAAGTACCAGCAAGTTAGAAAACTGCCCAAATCAGTTCGTGCGCTCAGAGCTGAAGTGATTTTCCCTCCTGCGGCAATGGCTGGTGGCAAGGATGAACCTGATTGTGTGCAGCTCCTGCAGGGGACGTACAGGTACAACAGGGTGCCGGAGTTGGTGTGCGACACTGGCACTGTGGTGTTCTCGGTAGGGCTGCGTTGGGATTTTGCCAACCACGAGATGATGAAGATGGAGAGAGATCACGACGTGGCGATGGAGATCTTGCCGGAGAACCGCAGGAGTTTGCCGACGGTGATGCTGGACTGCAGGGGCATTCATGACCCTGATTGCGGCCGGTATCGAGGACACGTTGGCAGGCATTTGCAGATCATCAAGGGGGTCTACACACTTGAGATGCGTGTGCTGTTGAGACGAGCCCTTGCTTTTTATCAGGAACATGGCGGTGCATGCAATGTGGTATTTGTATGCAAGAGCGGGCGTCATCGGAGTGTCTCAGGCGCGACCTTGTTTGGTGCAATGCTGCGCAGGTTGGCTGAGGACAACTGGCGCATTGCGCACTATCACAGTGACAGCTGGAGAAGAATGGACTGTGGCGGTCATTGCGAGATGTGCAACATGACGGAGGCGAATGCGAACAACCTGATTGAGATGGTGGAGAGTTCGTTCCCGAAGGAGCAGAGAAACGCTCCCAAGCCGGCGGCTCCTTGAGTTTCGACGCCGAAGCCTATGCTCATGAAGATTCAGTCCAAGGCGAAACCCCAATCGGTGGCGAAGGAGAACCCGGTGAAGGTGCCAGCTGTTGAGGAGAAGAATCAGGAGATGGAGCAGTTGAAGGCCGAGGTGTCTCGGCTTGCTGGCATGGTGAAGGGACTGGTGGAGGAGCGCGACAAGGCCAGGAGCTCGAGGGGCAGGTCAAGGACACCTCTCAGGCGTGCGAGCCGATCCACATCGTCGAGGACGTTGGAGTTGGGTAGTGCGCCATGGAGGGAGTTCGACAGCCGCGAGTCGCGGAAAAGGAAGGCAAGCTCACCGGAGACAGCACGGGATGATTCTGCGCGGTCAGCGCGTGGTGACACGGACTTCATTGGCGATGTTGACCCTGATCGTTGTGGACCTGGAGATTTCTCGGCACGATCAACGAGACCATTTGAGATGAGCTTGCAATACAATCAGAGGGCGCAGCTTCAGTTGACGCCGAAGTACTGGTTGCAGAAGTTTGTGGAGAACGTCAATCATGATCACGAAGGATGGATTGGTCCTTACGAGATTGATCAGTCGAAGAAGGAGAAGCCAGTGAAGGAGATGAACTATGAGATGAATATCAAGTATTATCTGCGGGTGCGTGGCTATGGTCAGTCGTTCAGGATGCCGCAGGAGTTCATCAAGAGAGGCTGGCGGAAGACGGTGTTTGCTCGGCCCAAGGGTGGCGACCACGATGAGTGGCGCCTGTTGGTGCAGGATGTTCCCGCGAAGATGCGGGTGGACTATCCGAAGGATAGCATAGCCGTGGTGCTCCTGCAACCACCGATGGCCGAAGTTGAAAAACGAGAAAAGGGGAAGTCGAGAACAGCCAGCGTAGTCACAGGTGCACGCAAAAGCCCCCCGTTGAAGGAATGTACGGTGCTTTCTCCTTCAAGTGATTCATCGTTGGAAGCAACAGCTTTGATGGCGATTGGTGAAAGCCACAAAGGAACCATGAGTAAGGGACAGAAGAGGGAATTCGTGAATGGGCTTCGCACCATGAGTGAGAGGGATGCCGATTTGCAGTATGTTCTGGGTAAACGGGACATGCCGTTGGTTTCCCCGGTGCACACTGTTCTCATTACATCGGATGGTCCATGTTGCCGTACTCATGGGATCCAATGTGTGTCGGTCGGCAAGGACGCCCACAGAGCTGACCTGGTAGCCATCAAGAAGGAGCTCGACAAAGGCGGCGCATGCACGGTTGTTGTGGCCATTGAGTACTCTGACTGGTCAACTTCCTTGAATCACTCGGATATCATGGACATGGTGATTTCGCACTGCGAGTTGGTAGGAGGAAGATATTTGGAAGTGGATCTTGCAGAAACAAACAGGTGGTCGCAGCACTCCATTCATCTGTATCCGGAGTTGTGTGTTTCAGACGTGGGGTATGTTACCAACGACATTTTGCTGGGAGAAGCATTCGAAGCATGGGTGAGTATGAGTTACCCGTCATATGTGCCCAGGTCGATCGGTGAGGTTTGGACCTCGGAGTTCCTGGACTTCCTGAGCGAGAAGGCACATGAGGCTTCGGCACAGGACATGTTGTCGGTTGGCTTCCCCGTTGAAATGCAAGAAGATGAACAGGAGGAGGCAGTCAGCTTTGACATGCCGGATGATCCTGATTCGGATTCACAGAGGGATGAAGTGTTCAATCCTGTGTTGAAAGGAAATGCGGAGATGGCGGAATGGGAAGTGCTTGATAGCATAGACATTCCGGATTTGCCAGCCAAGGAGCAAGAAAGGAGGAAAGCATGGCGGGCGATACCGCAAAAGGTAAGGGTGGCGGTGCGACGCTTGCACAGGCAGTTCGGTCACCCGGCGCCACGAACGTTGGAGAGCTTGTTGAGAAGCGCGAAGATCGCAAAGGTATACATCGAAGCACTCAAACTGCACAGATGCCCAGATTGCGAGAATAGTGCGCCGAAGAAACCTACACACAAGACCATGCTGCCGCACAGGTACAAGTTCAATCACACCTTGGGGATAGACTTGTTTGACGTTTCGGATGCCAAGGGTGACAAGTATCTGGTGCAGAATATGTTGTGTTGTGGCACAACGTTTCAGCAGGTAAAGGCCCTAAGAAAAGGGAAGGGGCAAGCTTCAAGTGCAGAATGTTTGAGAGCATTGGATGAACGTTGGTTCGCCTGGGCAGGACATCCGTCAGAGCTGGTGTCGGACCGAGGATTACACAATCGAGGAGTTCTGGCGAAGTACATGTCGGCGAATGGAATCCAAGTGTTTCACGCTCCGTTGCAAACGCCTGAAGCCATTGGACGTGTGGAACGCCATGGAGGGATCATCAAGGCAATTTATAGGAGAGTGTGTAGTGAGACACAACCGGTCGGCATTGATCAGGTGAACCAAGTGCTGACGCAATGTTGCCGGATCAAGAACTCCATGCACAGAGTGGGCGGCTACAGCCCATCGCAATGGGTCCTAGGTACATGCCCGAGAGGAGCACCTAGCTTCATGGATGAAGAAGGTTGGACCGACCTTGGAGCGATTGGGGACAGGATTGATCCCGATTCCATCTTTGCACTTCAGCATAAAGCGAGAATGGAAGCAAAGAAGGCATTCGTAGAACTCGATTGCAGCAAGCGCGTGCAAAGGGCGTTGCTCAGGAACGAATTTATGAGAACTACGAGGTCGGGGACATCGTGTGTTTTCGCAGAGATTTCATGGGGAAGACCCAATGGAGTCCGGCAAGCAGAGTGATCGGAAAAGAAGGTGACAAGAAGGTTTGGGTGTTGTGTGAAAACATCCCAGTACTTGTTGATGGGAGGAATCTGAGACCGGCAAATGATGCTGAGGCCCTAGGGAGGTTGATTCTTCATGGACATGACATTGTGCCAGAGGAGATTATCAGAGAACACGGGCAGCAGGCGTTTGAAGACGCGAGTCAGGTCCCAGTTCCCGAAGGTGAAGTCCCTAGTGATCCGGAACCGGAAGAGACTGAGGGATCCGGATTGCCGAGAATCCCGGAGCATGGGTTGCTTGAAGATGAGGATGAGCCCATGAGAGCTGCGAGAACACGGGATGCCGAGATCGCAGGCCGAAACGTGAGGCCGCGAGTTGAAAGAACATCTCCTGTTTTGGAGCCAGATCCTGAAAGAGGGACGATTGGTAGTGAACCGCAGTCCAGACGCACGAGTGCAGGAGCCACTTTGAACAGATGAGTGGGCAGCAGAGTGCGAGCTCGGAGGACGCAAGCATGACTGCCAATATGGCGTCTGGCCATGTTCATGTGAACAGAGAGAAGTACGTGGCATTCATCGCAGATAGGGTTAGCGAGACAGAGAACGCACAGAGAAACAAGAATGCGGTGCAAGAAAGGTTGCTCGTATATGACGAAGCAAGTGAGGAGGTGCAGCGTGCATTGACAGAGGCTAGAGCGGCCGAATGGGAGAAATTCCAGAGTTCGGAGCAGCTGTGCCCATTGACGGAGAAGAACTGAGAGGTCTGTTGGATGCAGGTCATGTTGCCATTCCGTCAAGATGGGTCGAGGTTGACAAGAACGATTTCCAGAGAGGTCAGCCTGGATATAAACCTAAGTACAAGAGCCGTTTGGTGATATGCGGAAATTTTGAGGATCGTGAAGGACTTCGAGGTGACGCACCAACTGGTGACGTCGAGGCTCACCACATAGTATGTGCTTGGGCAGCAGCTCATCAGGTGGCGGTGAAGTCCTGTGACATCACCAGCGCGTATTTCCAGGCCCGAGAGTTGGATCGCGTGTTGCTTATGCGACAGCCACGAGGAGGACTTCCGGACGTTTCCCCGACGGCGTATCTACTGGTTAGGAAACCGGTCTATGGCTTGACTGACAGCGGTCGAGGTTTCTGGTTGCAGGTGAGTGCAGATGCAGCGGCATGTGGATTGACATCGAGTAGGATTGTTCCTGCGTTCTATTACCATGTTGCGGATGGCAGAGTAGATGCAGTGATGACCACTCATGTGGATGATTTCCTGTATGCCCACACTGAAACCGGAAAGGTTACGATCGAGAACTTGTTGAGCAAGTTTGTTGTCGGAAGCAGCGAGGAAGGCAATTTCAGGTATTGCGGAAAGCGCATCAGCCAAGAGAAGGACAGCTCGATCAAGATCGACGTGGATGACAACACTAGGAAGCTGAGCATGATCAAGATCGAGGTAGGCAGAAAGTTGACCGATGCAGTAAACCCACTGGAACTGTCGCAGTTGAGGTCAGTGGTTGGATCTCTTTCGTGGATTGCCAGACAGGGACGCCCTGATCTTTTGTACAGGACGTCGAGGTTGCAGTCTTTGACCAAGGCAGCCACTGTGGCTACCTTGAAGGAGGCCAACAAGACCGTCGAGTTGGCGTTGGAAGGCATTGGGTCGAGTCTGTATTTCCATGCGGGAAGACTTGACTGGCAAAATGTCGGTATTCTAACGGTCACAGATGCGTCATTTGCAAATGAGGAGAACCATAAGTCACAACAGGGGCGTTTCCATTTCTTGGTGTCCAGTGAACAGGCAAGGGATCAGAATTGCGAGACGTTTGATGTAGTGCCTTTGGGATTTGCATCGAGCACGATAAAGCGAGTCTGTCGTGCAACTATGCAGGCAGAGACGTATGCATTGCAGAATGGGATCGAGAGCGGAGACAAGCTCCGAGCAGTGATATGTGAGACACAGGGACGGTTGCAGAATTTGACTGGTTGGTACGAGACTATCAAGAAGTATGTCCCGCACACATACTTGAGTGATTGCAGATCACTTGTGTCCCATTTGAAGACAGAGGTTCCACCGAAGATAGCAGACAAGAGACTATCTATCGAGATAGCAGCCATCAGACAATCATTGTGGAACGAAGACGGAACGCGTACAGCAGTATCATTTCCAGAAGGAGGAGATCGGATTCGCTGGATTGCAACTGCCACAATGGTTGCGGACTGTTTCACGAAACCGATGAAGGCGGACTTCATGTGGAAGGTGATCAACACTGGAGTTTATGTGGTCGAAACAGATCCGAATGAGAAGTTGTGAGAACAATGTGACAGAGTGTCACATCCTTTTTTTGCTGTGAAGCGGTTCAACACCTGAAAGCAGGTTGAGTGTGAATTCTCCCTGTAAATTGTATAGTTTGAAGCCAGGGTGTTGAACATGTTGTGCATGACCGGGCCATTCTGGTACGAGGGCCCTTGAGTCATAGCGCTCGAAGCGAAAAGTGAGAGCCCGATTTGCTTGCTACATTCACACCTTGTATTCCCATTTTCCCGCTTAAACGCCAGTAAGAAGCTAGCCACAGCGTCTTCCCACGGGACAGCGACCTGCGAGGCCAGCGCAGCCTCCACTGCAGGCCACTGCTGCGACGCGCTGACAACTCCTGTGGCGAGTATCCGCGCCTCTTCAGCAGCAGAGCAGTGCCTGCAGGCAATGACCTCCACGGTGACATCCAAACAGTACGCCGCTGCAGCCCTGTGCAAGTTCGAGGACTCGACGATGTCCCGCGCAGCAGCAGCCACAGCTTCAGCAGTTTCTGCCTGGGCATCAAATCGCCACACGTGGTACTTGATGTCCGCTTGAGCGCCTGGAGCAGCCAGCGGGCACAAAGCCATGACAATCCTATGAGCCAATGTGTCCCTGGTGATATTCTCGAACGGGACGCCCAGCTCCGTAGCCAATCCTTGTAAACACGGCTCAGCATTGCGCAGTGGAACTCCACGAAGTCGGGCCCGAAGACTCGGGGCCGCCCTGTCGCCCAGCGCCGCTGCCAACTGCCGCAAGCCATCTGCGGTAACGGGGTCGTCGGCGCTGGCATGCCCCGCAGTATCCTCAGGCCGGCACAACACGGAGAAGCGCACGCGAACCCAAGCACTCCGTCTCTAAACAGCGCAGCGCATATCGCAGTGCAAACTCGTACGCAGCAAACGCCACCCAACCGAGCAACGTGGCGTCGCTCCCCCATCGCGCCTGCTCCTCGGAAAGGTGCTGCGACAAAGCCTCTAGCAGCTCCGCTTTGGGCATGTTGCGTCCAGCTTCGTATTGCTGCACGCCCACGGCGCCAGCAAGCTGTCGCTGCACGGCGGTCTGCTTGGCCAGCTCCTCGCGCAGCCAACCAGCTCCCCGTGCGGTAAAGCCTTCTCGCATAGAGTCCAGCAGCTGCTGCGACTCGGTGGCCACAGGATTCTGAGCCACAACTACACAAAAGATGCGAGTTACAACTACGCAAAAGATGCCCCAACACTGGCCTATCATAGCCAATGTGATCGAATGGTTTTATGACCTAAGACTCACCTATGCTGTGGAAACCACATGGACATCGGCTTCAACGGGACAACACAACAGGAGGTCTGAGCAGCAACAGCAGCCCAACTGAGCAACGCGGCGTCGTTCCCTCATCGCGCCTGCTCCTCGGAAACGTGCCGCGACAAAGCCTCCAGCAGCTCCGCTTTGGACATGTTGCGTCCTGCTTCACGTTGCTGCACGCCAGCAAGCTGTCGCAGCTGCACGGCGGTCTGCTTGGCCAGCCAGCCAGCACCCTGCGCGGTATAGCCTGCTCGCAGAGTATCCAGTAGCTGCTGCGACTCGGTGGCCGCAGGATCCTGAGCCACAACTACACAAAAGATGCCCCAAGAGTGGCTAATCATTGCCAATCTAATCGAATTGTTTTATTCCCCAAGACTGACTTATGCTGTGGAAACCACATGGACATCTGCTTCAACCGGACAACGTGACAGGAGGTTTGCGTAGCAAAAGCCCAAACTGCGCAACGCTGCGTCGCCCCCTCATCGCGGCTGCTCCTCGGAAAGGTGCTGCGACAAAGCCTCCAGCAGCTCCGCTTTGGACATCTTGCGCCCAGCAGCCGTGTGCTGCATGCCCGCGGCGCCAGCAAGCTGTCGCAGCTGCACGGAGGTCTGCTTGGCCAGCTGCTCGCGCAGCCAGCCAGCTCCCCGCGCGGTCTAGCCTGCTCGCAGAGTATCCAGTAGCTGCTGCGACTCGGTGGCCACAGGATCCTACACAAAAGATGCCCCAAGAGTGGCTAATCATTGCCAATCTAATCGAATTGTTTTATGCCCCAAGACTGACCTTTGCTGTCGAAACCGCATGGACATCTGCTTCAACGGGACAACGTGACAGGAGGTTTGCGTAGCAAAAGCCCAAACTGCGCAACGCTGCGTCGCCCCAGCGGACGGCGTGGAACTTGTTCTCGCGCACTGCCTCGGGGTCGACGGGCTCAACAAGTTCCAGCGGTTGAGAGCACGAGCTGCTCGGGCCCGAGCTGACCCGCCGCCGAGGACCCAGCCCCGCGGGCTGGCAGCCCGCTCTGGCCGACGTGGGGGTGGACTTCTCCGGCCTGCCGACGGACTGCCCCGTGGGCTTCGACAACATCGAGAGCTCCGCAACGCCGGGCGGGTGGAGGTCTTCGTCTTCGTGTGGCAGCGAACCCTGTGGGTGGACGGGCTGGAGTACTACCACATGCTCCAGCAGCGCGCCCCGAGCGGCGCGGGAGTCGTCGAGCAGACCGTGCTGCTTCTCCTGCACAGCGGCCACTTCTCTTTGATCCACAACTTCCAGGCGCTGGCCGGCAGGGAGCCACGCCCAGCAACCACAGCGGCTGCAGGGAGTTGGCCCGCTTCACGCGTGGCAGCGCCACCGCGCCACCCAGTGCTATCTACTCATCGCGCCTGCTCCTCGGAAAGGTGCTGCCTCCAGCAGCTCGCTTTGGACATCTTGCGCCCAGCAGCCGTGTGCTGCATGCCCGCGCCGCCCACAATAGTCTTTTTTAGCCGCCGGCCGCCGGCCACCGGCCACCGGCCACCGGCCACCGGCCCCCGGCCACCGGCCACCGGCCACCGGCCACCGGCCACCGGCCACCGGCCCCCGCCCACCGGCCACCGGCCACCGGCCCCCGGCTCCCGGCCTCCGGCCACCCGCCACCGGCCACCAGCCACCGGCCCCCGGCCACCGGCCACCGGCCACCGGCCCCCGCCCACCGGCCACCGGCCACCGGCCCCCTGGCTCCCAGGCCTCCGGGCCACCCGCCACCGGCCCGGCAAGGCGAGCTGGTGGCACCGGCCACCGGCCCCGGCGCCGGCCACCTTCCCTCTTTCAGGCCATTTCTTTTTTTTTTTTTTTTTTTTTTTTTTTTTTTTTTATTTTTATTTTTTTTTTTTTTTTTTTTTTTTTTTTTTGCAAAGGCAGAGCTCTTTGGTCACAGCAACGCAAGCCGAGGAGCCTGCTCA
Source organism: Effrenium voratum (assembly GCA_963377175.1). NCBI lineage: Eukaryota > Dinophyceae > Suessiales > Symbiodiniaceae > Effrenium > Effrenium voratum. The sequence continues at coordinate 11,052 of CAUJNA010000182.1, read as the reverse complement.
CTGCCAAGTCTCGTTCCCTACAAGTTTTTGTTCTTCTGGAGTTGCATTTTCTAATAATATATTAAGGGCCAGCTTACTAGCACAAATCTTGCGCTGCCTCAGCTGAAGGCAGGCTTGCTGGCTTGCCGTCCACCCAGGAAGCTTTGCCATCCTTCCCATGCCAGGCTATTTGCACGGTGAGCTTGTGATGGGTGTCAGCAAGCGTTTTTGTGCACGTGCTGAGCTTGTTGTGCGTGTCAGCTAGCCTTTGTCTAGCCAACTCCCGCGCCCGAGAACATTGCACGCACCAGCATGAGCAGTTTTTTCGAGCAGGGTGTGCCCCACAACGCAGTGACACAGTTCAGCTTTGTTCTTCTCCAGGCCCGATCTGCGCACATGGGCGATGCCTGGGCCTTGACTTTGACCCCGGGGAGAACAGTGTGTCCACATTGTCGCTCTCCCTTGCTCCAGGCGAAGGCTGGCGCACGAGGCTCTGTTCAAGCCCATGTCATCGCCGAGCCTGACAGCTTTGTGACCTGGCACCTGTCCCGAGCTTGTCCTCGTGCTTGCCGAACGGGCTACCATACTGGTGTGGCTTCGTCACCTTCTTCCAGCCGCACCCCCCGCAGATCAGATTGGCAAACGGGTCGGTAAGCAAAGCAGGTGGATTGCCCCAACGCCAAATACTTTTTTCTGTCAGCTCCCAACGGGATAGCTCGCAGTTGGCTCCGCAGATGGCGCTACCGCCTCTACTTGCAGAGGGCGAGTTTTCAAGCAGAGGCCACCTTGCTGCGACTGCTGCAAGCTCATGTTCGGCTTCGTCTTCGGGAGCAGCTTCGCCAACTTTGGGCCCGTGAAATCTTGTGTCGCCGTGCCGTTGAGGCCGGGGTGAACGAGTCCACAAGCAGGCTTTGAATGGTCCTTTGGAGGCGCTCATAGCTGGAGCTTGGAAATGGTGTGAGCCTCTGATGTTCTCAAGGCGCGGACAGGGTTTCCTCTCAAGCTACCGCTTTCAGCCCTGCAGATTACAGACAAGTCTGTGTCTGAAACTTTCGTGTCGGAACCCCTTTTGTATAGCGGTCGGACATGTGCCACGGGGGCAACTGCTGTTGTTGTTTGCGGGCTACGCTTGTACATTTTGCAGGAACCTAGGTCTCGACCAGGCCCATTTTTGGCAACTTGCAATGGGGACTTGCTTTGCAGCTGACGCAACTCGCCAGCCTTCTGTTGCACACATGTGCCGTGTTTCTTGTGCGCTTTCTATGTAACGAGTAATGGGCGAACACAGGGGCACTTGCTGTGAAAGCCAGAGCCTGCAACCGCCTTGCCTGGCAGGCGACTTGCTCAGCTGGATTCTTCTGGAGATCGGGCAGACATCTTGGCCATCGATGGCAACGCCAAGTTGCACAGGCGAACCTGCGGCATGCCGTTCGCCGAAGTTGTGCCAAGCCCACATCTGCGTAAGCTGCTGCTGCGTGGGTGCAGCTCCCGCCCACATGGCAAGGACACTCTCTGCAAGCAACATGCAGCTGCGCGGGACAAGCAACTTCCCCCGCTTGACCCATCCTCGCAAGTTTCTCATCATCGCCTTCGAGGATAGCGACGTCTGTCACTTTGAAGTGCAAATCTTTGCCCGCCAAGCTGATGCCAACATACGCAGGCGCCGTGAGAGAAGGGTGCAGGCCCGCAAGCAGAAGTGGACCGGCATGCGGCCGCGCCCTCGGCGCTCATTTCTGGCTTCTTGGCATTCTGCTGGGCCAAAGCAACAGCTCCTCGGCAACAGTTTCTTTTTGGCAAAGAATGGCTGTGTCTTGCGCCCAAAGCTAAGAGCTAACGCCTCCAAAGCATTTTTGCAGCCCCTTAGCCGCTCACGCGAAACGCAGGAGCTCTTGCAACACGCACAAGGAGTCGCCAAAGGAGGCCCACGCAGCTGCTCGGAGTGCTGGCTACCTTCTTGCTGTTTCGGAGTCTGGCCTAATATCTGACATGCTCGAGATCATTGGTGCAGAGAGTTTGTCGCAGGGGTACCACTTTGCAGCGCAGGTGGCTCACCGACTCCCACGCTTGCAGACCATGGTTCACGATGAAGCCGTCACCTCAAGAGCATGTGCCTCAAGGAGCGGCGGACGTCGGTCATGGCGGGCAAGCTGGCTGACCTGAATTTCATCATCGACGACTTCCACAGCGGGGGCCACTGTGGGGAGTGGTGCAAGACAACTTGCCTGCCCAGCTTGCAGCAGAACAAGGATATCCTGAAAGGCTTCCCAACTGAGATTGCTGAGTCCGTAAACGCCCAATTCAGTCCTTTAGGCGACTGCTTTCACCACTACAGTCCATGGTTTGCTCAGCTTGTCACGCAAGAGTGCGCTGATGTGCGCAACATGACTCGGCTACAGGCGCTAGGCGACAAGCGCCGTGTGGCCGACAAGAAGCGCAAGAGGCAAGCGCTGGCGACAGGCAGGCGGATTCCTGAGCTCAACGCCGTCGCTTGCAAGACGCAAGCTGCTTCCCATGTCAAAAAGGCTGCTGTGGCCAGCTCGTTGGTCGCGCGTGTGCTTCAGTGAAGTTGAGTGTCTAGGTTCTTGGCCTCTGTCCGACAGCACAAAGCGGCGAGAATTGGCCAGCTTGTTGGCCCTTGTCCTTGGCGCGTCTCTCTTGCTTTGCTATTGCTTGCAGAGTGCGCTGCAAACCCTGTTCTCCTCAAGCGGTTGCCCGGCTTGAGGCCGGCCGGGCATTTGTGCGAACATGCCAACACACAGCAGCAAGCAGCTTTCCCACAGCGCGGTCCAGTTGTATAGGACGCCACGCAAGTCTGCAAATTAGGCACCAGTGCCTGCCATGCCGCCTCACAGCAACGATGCGCTTGCAGAGAAGAACATCGACCGTCTCTTCCGCGCGGCTCTGGATGTCGTGCAGGATAACTTTCACGCTGCGGACCACCTGCCCAAAGCTTTGTATGACTTCCTCCTGCCGATTGCCACTTCTACGTGCCAAGGGCTGTACGCCACCGCAATGCTCTTTCTCGGGTCCATGCCTGCCTTGAGCAACGGGGCCAGCGTCAAGTTGTGGCAGAAACCATCCCCTTTGGCTTTGATGGTTCTTCACATGGCTCCCGCGCAAAGGGGGAAGTCCCGTCTCTTCCAGGCTGTCGAACTGATGTTTGAGACTGCGGACGACTTCGTTGAGGTCATGGCCAAGGAAGAAGCAGCCAAGGTCGCTCAGCGAGTGAGAGCAGAAGGCGTGGGCGAGCAACCTTTGCCAGATGTGTCTGTGCAAACCAAGAGCATGTGTCTTCAAAGCTTCACCATGACAGAGCTCTTCTACAGGTGCAGCGCCGACTTTCCCCAGGTCGAGATTCACGGTGGATGCAACAAGAAGGAGAAGGCGGCTCTACGTCTTTGGTTTGGCCAGGCTTTCAACTTGGACGAGGCCTATGAGTTCTTGGAGAGCTTGTCATTGTTGGGTTCCAGAGGTGACAAGGCCAAGGACTCATCCGTGAACGCCCATGCCAGCACCCTCAACACGCTGCTTGCTCGGGGCAAAACCAAGAGAGCCACGAGAACGTCTACTTCATACGAGGCCTCCAGGACACCGCACGGTAAGCCTTCTTCCTTGGGAAAACGGGCACCCTGGCAAGCTCATTACGATGGATGCGGGAACTTGAGAAGGCCCAACACACTGCAGCCACGAAGAGGGCTGCTCCTTCCTTTCTCTTGGTTGTGGATGTGAGCGGTCCCCAGGCACGAGAGCTTTTGTTCGCTGACATGCTCGCCGCAGAGGACCTCCTTGCGGCCGGATGTGGACGGTGGCTGCCGCTCACCGCCGCTCCAAGCTTGCTAATCTTCGGCTTCTTGGACCGGCAAACCTCAACAAACCCAGAAAACATTTCGAGGGCCAGAGCCAGAGATGATGAAGAAGGCGATGAAGGCTTCCCTGCAGTTTTGCCCGATGGTGTTCGCTCTCGCATCCGGTACGTGTACGACTCTGCTCCCGCTCCTGCAGGCCCTTCAGTTGCAGCCAAGCAGCCCGAAATAGTTCACACTTCATCTTGACAGGCAGTTGGGTCGCAAGCCAAAACCCATTCAAAGTCAGTTTTGTCACGTTCACGTTCTTCTTCAGTAGCCTGGTGGGGCCAGCGTGTTGGCCAGGGCCTTCCCTACTTCTTTTGCTTTGAAGCACTCGAGCAGGTTCCCCTCCGATAAATGATGCGCTAGTCTTGTGTCGTTGTGACGGTTTCCACACACTCTCAGCCACATGTTCAACTCCCGCCCCACTGTGACCTCTCAGGTCTGCGCAAGGCTGTTCGCCACCGGCCACCGGCCGGTCCCCGCCCACCGGCCACCGGCCCCCCGGCTCCCGGCCTCCGGCCACCCGCCACCGGCCACCAGCCACCGGCCCCCGGCCACCGGCCACCGGCCACCGGCCCCCGCCCACCGGCCACCGGCCACCGGCCCCCGGGGGCTCCGGCTCCCGCACCACCCCGCCACCGGCCACCGGCCACCGGCCACCGGCCACCACCATTCCTGCCACCGGCCACCGGCCACCGGCCACCGGCCACCGGCCACCGGCCACCGGCCACCGGCCACCTCCCCTCTTCAGCAAGCCATCTTGCAAAGGCCAGCTCTTTGGTCACGCAACGCAAGCCGAGAGCCTGCTCACTGCCAGCTCGTTCCCTTCAAGTTCTGACTTGCATTTCTATAAGGGCCAGCTTACTAGCACAAATCTTGCGCTGCCTCAGCTGAAGGCAGGCTTGCTGGCTTGCCGCCCACCCAGGAAGCTTTGCCATCCTTCCCATGCCAGGCTATTTGCACGGTGAGCTTGTGATGGGTGTCAGCAAGCGTTTTTGTGCACGTGCTGAGCTTGTTGTGCGTGTCAGCTAGCCTTTGTCTAGCCAACTCCCGCGCCCGAGAACATTGCACGTACCAGCATGAGCAGTTTTTTCGAGCAGGGTGTGCCCCACAACGCAGTGACACAGTTCAGCTTTGTTCTTCTCCAGACCCGATCTGCGCACATGGGCGATGCCTGGGCCTTGACTCTGACCTCGGGGAGAACAGTGTGTCCACATTGTCGCTCTCCCTTGCTCCAGGCGAAGGCTGGCGCACGAGGCTCTGTTCAAGCCCATGTCATCGCCGAGCCTGACAGCTTTGTGACCTGGCACCTGTCCCGAGCTTGTCCTCGTGCTTGCCGAAGGGATACTGGTGTGGCTTCGTCACCTTCTTCCAGCCGCAGATTGGCAAACGGGGTCGTAAGCACAAGCAGGTGGATTGCCCCAACGCCAAATACTTTTTTCTGTCAGCTCCCAACGGGATAGCTCGCAGTTGGCTCCGCAGATGGCGCTACCGCCTCTACTTGCAGAGAGCGAGTTTTCAAGCAGAGGCCACCTTGCTGCGACTGCTGCAAGCTCATGTTCGGCTTCGTCTTCGGGAGCAGCTTCGCCAACTTTGGGCCCGTGAAATCTTGTGTCGCCGTGCCGTTGAGGCCGGGGCGAACGAGGACTTCCACAAGCAGGCTTTGAATGGTCCTTTGGAGGCGCTCATAGCTGGAGCTTGGAAATGGTATGAGCCTCTTATGTTCTCAAGGCGCGGACAGGGCTTCCTCTCAAGCTACCGCTTTCAGCCCTGCAGATTACAGACAAGTCTGTGTCTGAAACTTTCGTGTCGGAACCCCTTTTGTATAGGGCGGTCGGACATGTGCCACGGGGGCAACTGCTGTTGTTGTTTGCGGGCTCCGCTTGTACATTTTGCAGGAACCTAGGTCTCGACCAGGCCCATTTTTGGCAACTTGCAATGGGGACTTGCTTTGCAGCTGACGCAACTCGCCAGCCTTCTGTTGCACACATGTGCCGTGTTTCTTGTGCGCTTTCTATGTAACGAGTAATGGGCGAACACAGGGGCACTTGCTGTGAAAGCCAGAGCCTGCAACCGCCCGCCTTGCCTGGCAGGCGACTTGCTCAGCTGGATTCTTCTGGAGATCGGGCAGACATCTTGGCCATCGATGGCAACGCCAAGTTGCACAGGCGAACCTGCGGCATGCCGTTGGCCGAAGTTGTGCCAAGCCCACATCTGCGTAAGCTGCTGCTGCGTGGGTGCAGCTCCCGCCCACATGGCAAGGACACTCTCTGCAAGCAACGTGCAGCTGCGCGGGACAAGCAACTTCCCCCGCTTGACCCATCCTCGCAAGTTTCTCATCATCGCCTTCGGAAAGCTCTGCACCAGGATAGCGACGTCTGTCACTTTGAAGTGCAAATCTCTGGATTTCGTGGCTGGCAGCCCGCTTGCACCATCAAGGAGGATGTCTTAGCTCAACACTTTGCCCGCCAAGCTGATGCCAACATACGCAGGCGCCGTGAGAGAAGGGTGCAGGCCCGCAAGCAGAAGTGGACCGGCATGCGGCCGCGCCCTCGGCGCTCATTTCTGGCTTCTTGGCATTCTGCTGGGCCAAAGCAACAGCTCCTCGGCAACAGTTTCTTTTTGGCAAAGAATGGCTGTGTCTTTTTTTTTTTTTTGTTTTCTTCGTTTTTTTGTTTTTTTTTTTTTTTTTTTTGTTTTTTTTGTTTTTTTTTTTTTTTTTTTTTTTTTTGTTTTTTTTTGTTTTTTATTTGTTTGTTTTTGTTTCATTTTTTTTTTTTGTTTTTTCTTTTATTTTTTTTTGATTATTTTTTTTTTTTGTTTTTTTTTTTGTTTTGCGCCCAGCCTAAGAGCTAACGCCTCAAAGCATTTTTGCAGCCCCTTAGCCGCTCGCGCGAAACGCGGCGCTGGAGGCCACGCAGCTGCTCGGCGTGCTGGCTAACCTTCTTGACTGTTTCGGAGTCTGGCCCTAATATTTGACAATGCTCGAGAATCATTGTGCAGACGAGTTTTGTCGCAGAGGTACCATTTGCAGCGCAGGTGGCTTCCACCGACTTCCCACGCTTGCAGACCCATGGTTCACGAAGACGGGGGGGGCCTGTTCTCCTCAAGAGCATGTGCCTCAAGGAGCGGCGGACGTCGGTCATGGCGGGCAAGCTGGCTGACCTGAATTTCATCATCGACGACTTCCACAGCGGGGGCCACTGTGGGGAGTGGTGCAAGACAACTTGCCTGCCCAGCTTGCAGCAGAACAAGGATATCCTGAAAGGCTTCCCAACTGAGATTGCTGAGTCCGTAAACGCCCAATTCAGTCCTTTAGGCCACTGCTTTCACCACTACAGTCCATGGTTTCCTCAGCTTGTCATGCAAGGGTGCGCTGATGTGCACAACATGACTCGGCTACAGGCGCTAGGCGACAAGCGCCGTGTGGCCGACAAGAAGCGCAAGAGGCAAGCGCTGGCACTTGCAAGACGCAAGCTGCTTCCCATGTCAAAAAGGCTGCTGTGGCCAGCTCGTTGGTCGCGCGTGTGCTTCAGTGAAGTTGAGTGTCTAGGTTCTTGGCCTCTGTCCGACAGCACAAAGCGGCGAGAATTGGCCAGCTTGTTGGCCCTTGTCCTTGGCGCGTCTCTCTTGCTTTGCTATTGCTTGCAGAGTGCGCTGCAAACCCTGTTCTCCTCAAGCGGTTGCCCGGCTTGAGGCCGGGCATTTGTGCGAACATGCCAACACACAGCAGCAAGCAGCTTTCCCACAGCGCGGTCCAGTTGTATAGGACGCCACGCAAGTCTGCAAATTAGGCACCAGTGCCTGCCATGCCGCCTCACAGCAACGATGCGCTTGCAGGAGATGAAACATCGACCTGCCTCTTCCGGCGGCTTGCTGGGCGACTCAGCGAATAAACCTTTCACGCTGCGGACCACCTGCCCAAAGCTTTGTATGACTTCCTCCTGCCGATTGCCACTTCTACGTGCCAAGGGCTGTACGCCACCGCAATGCTCTTTCTCGGGTCCATGCCTGCCTTGAGCAACGGGGCCAGCGTCAAGTTGTGGCAGAAACCATCCCCTTTGGCTTTGATGGTTCTTCACATGGCTCCCGCGCAAAGGGGGAAGTCCCGTCTCTTCCAGGCTGTCGAACTGATGTTTGAGACTGCGGACGACTTCGTTGAGGTCATGGCCAAGGAAGAAGCAGCCAAGGTCGCTCAGCGAGTGAGAGCAGAAGGCGTGGGCGAGCAACCTTTGCCAGATGTGTCTGTGCAAACCAAGAGCATGTGTCTTCACAGCTTCACCATGACAGAGCTCTTCTACAGGTGCAGCGCCGACTTTCCCCAGGTCGAGATTCACGGTGGATGCAACAAGAAGGAGAAGGCGGCTCTACGTCTTTGGTTTGGCCAGGCTTTCAACTTGGACGAGGCCTATGAGTTCTTGGAGAGCTTGTCATTGTTGGGTTCCAGAGGTGACAAGGCCAAGGACTCATCCGTGAACGCCCATGCCAGCACCCTCAACACGCTGCTTGCTCGGGGCAAAACCAAGAGAGCCACGAGAACGTCTACTTCATACGAGGCCTCCAGGACACAGCACGTAAGCCTCTCCTTCCTTGGAAACGGGCACCCTGGCAAGCTCATACCGATGGAGCGGAACTTGGAAGGCCAACACACAGCAGCCACGAAAGAGCGCTTCCTTCTCTGTGTGGATGTGAGCGTCCCCAGGCACGAGAGCTTGTCCCCTGACATGCTCGCCGCAGATGACTCCTTGCCGGCGTGGACGTGGCTGCCGCTCACGCCGCTCCAAGCTGCTATCTTCGGCTGGACCGGCATTCTCAACAACCCAGGACATTTCGAGGGCCAGGAGCCAGAGAATGATGAAGAAGGCGATGAAGGCTTCCCTGCAGTTTTGCCCGATGGTGTTCGCTCTCGCATCCGGTACGTGTACGACTCTGCTCCCGCTCCTGCAGGCCCTTCAGTTGCAGCCAAGCAGCCCGAAATAGTTCACACTTCATCTTGACAGGCAGTTGGGTCGCAAGCCAAAACCCATTCAAAGTCAGTTTTGTCACGTTCACGTTCTTCTTCAGTAGCCTGGTGGGGCCAGCGTGTTGGCCAGGGCCTTCCCTACTTCTTTTGCTTTGAAGCACTCGAGCAGGTTCCCCTCCGATAAATGATGCGCTAGTCTTGTGTCGTTGTGACGGTTTCCACACACTCTCAGCCACATGTTCAACTCCCGCCCCACTGTGACCTCTCAGGTCTGCGCAAGGCTGTTCGCACAGAGTGGCGAATCAGTGGACGATGGCAAGTTCGTGACCAGACAGAACACGTACAAGCCGGCGCCCGACGGGTCTGCGAGTATTTTGCCACGCGGCCGCACAAGACGCTGGAGCTGACAGATGGTGCGCAGAAGCTGTTGCTCGGTGCCTTGTCAAATTTGCATTGGGGAGGTTAAAAGTCGGACCGCAACAGCAAGTTGCTCTGTTGTCGTGTCATGCAAGTGCTGTGACATGCCACCCTGCGGTTGTGTTATTTCGCAGCCCTGCAGGCAACCAAGTGGCGCAAGCCATCCGGGCTACCAACAAGGATGGCCAAGCTTCCATGGAGGCCTTGCACGCCAACGCGGCTCACCAGCAAGGTATGATGAGCGCAGCGGTGGCAATTCTGGAATTGGCTGCTGGAGGAGGTTCTTTTGACGAGAGTGGCCAGTTGCAAGTTACTGAGGACCACGTGCAGGCCAGGCCAACTGCATCATTTTGCTCCTCCACGCGTCACTCTTTTGCCCAAACCGTTATGTTCCTTTCTGCTCCACCACGCACTCACACTTGTTGCGGGCCCTGCGCAAGGCCAGCTTGTTGGGCACTCAAGCAACATTTGTCAACTTGGTCACCACTTTACCACAAGCCTGTCCTTTTGCGCAGGTGGCGTCCAGGCTGGTCGAGCTTAGCTTGCAGATCCGGGAGGTGCTGCGCGGTCCAGTGGACGCAGCGACGGCAGAGAGTTCCGAGTCCGACGGTGAGCTGTTCAAGCCTGTTGAAGTCCCAGCTCCGCAGCGGCGCTTCGCGCCACCAGCAGCCACTCAGTTGCCAACAGTCGCGCAGCCCCGTGCAGAAGAGCCGCTCCAACATGACGAGCACGTCCCTGTTCCTCTTCCAGAGTCCTGGTCCCTACAGGTTGCAGACCAGCCTGAAGAGGCCGAGGCTCCACAGCCTTTACGCCCCTCAGATCTGCAGCCTGCTGAAGCCTTCTTCGCCACAGGTTTCGGGGAGAACGGCGCCATGATTTTGCCAGGTAAGATGCAAGATCGAGCCTTCATGAGCAAGTTGCTTCTGGCGGGGCGCAGTGAGGTCACGCTCTCAAAGGCCGTGGACGTCTACCATCTCCTGGAAATGCAGGGCAGCAAGCGCCGGAAAATACGCCTCAAGCAAAGCTTCTACAGGTCTGCCAGAAAGCTTTCTCTCTTTTTCCTCGGCTTGGCCAAGTCAATGTGACCAAGCGTGGGCTCCGAGACGACTGTGCTCCTTCGTGGGTGGTCTGCCAGCACGACCAACCAGCTGCTGTTCCACAATGAAGCAATGAGGTGCTGTCGAGTGTCCATTCGGGAAATTGCAAAGAGGCGGGCGCTGTGGCATGACCGCAGCGCAGGCAGAGGCGAACACGGCGACGAAGCTCCAGAGGAGGAGGCTGCAGCAGACGATGCCGCAGCGGAAGCTCCCCAGCCTGCCACGCCACCCACTGGCCGACGCTGACGCTTGAAGCTCGAACACCGCAAGAAATAACTGCGGCCGTCTGCGCCTGCTTTGCTTGCCTGCTCACGAAATTCCGTCCAGCCAATGACCTGTTGCGGTTAACACTTGTGTTACGAATATAACAAATTCGAGCTATGACCCTCTGGTTTGTACTTGGTTTGTTTTGGATAACCAAGCCAACCTTGCCTTTGACAGACCTGCAGCTGTCATGACCACCGACAGCAGGTTGCATGAAAGATGCATGCGTCGCGATGGCCACTTGGGCAAGAAGGAGCAAAACACAGCGTCTTGGCCAGCTTGTTGGCGTGTCGTGTCAGTCTTCTGCCTTCTTGGCCAGCTTGTTGGCCGCCAGACACATAGCACGAGCAACATTCTCGTGCCGCAATTTTCCCGGCAGCCAGCCACCGGCAACCACCCGCCGGCCACCGGCCACCGGCCACCGGCCCCCGGCCACCGGCCACCGGTCACCAGCCACCGGCCACCACCGGCCACCGGCCACCGG
>CAUJNA010000181.1:227539-303072 GCA_963377175.1 Effrenium voratum | reverse complement strand
TTACGCACCCTAAAATCCATTATTCGTTATTACCTATATATAAAAATTGGATTAGGGTATGATCGAATATTCCTAGATATAATAATGATTTTTGTGTTTGGATGGGGCAATGAATATCCATTAGGTTTTCCGGAAGGAAGAGATGAACGTTATGAAAGATGAACAATTGGAAGCCATACGGAATGATCCGACGTCCGCAGGTCTTATCTATAGAGCACTTTAAACACGTGAACAACGACATGTTTATAAATGACTTACAGGATTCTGACTCGTATAGTCTACTCATGATTTACATCCGTAGCAGATCTGCAGCTAGGCAACGCAACTTTGAGAGATCCAAGGAGCACCTTAAGAAGAATTAATCCTGGATTCCGTAAGAGTATAAGGAGTATAACAAGCAGACTGGGGCAATCCAAAACAATGGAAAGACTATGGCGACTCGACCTGGAATGATTATGGAGACTATGGCAGTTAATCCGATAGCAGCCGTCGGTGGTATTGTTGATTAGTGATGAAGTAGCCACCTTTGGCACTTATTCGACCGATTGAGAAGACTCCCACGATGCTCTTCACCGCCAACAAGTTTATCTAATGAAAGATTAATAGTTTCATATTCGTCTCGCATGTATATAGCGTTATGCATCACCTTTTCGATATATCTAGGTATCTCACAAAATTAATATAGACTGTTTTTCATTTTATTCATATGACAAATCATTCCGCTAAAGCTGGATGAACCATTATAACAATACATGGCTACGGCACTTTCAAGTATGGCTACGGCACATAAGGTCAAGAAGCCAATTATATATTTCGATGTGAAAGGTCAAAAGGAATTTGTGTTTGTTTTATATTGCTTTTTATTGCATATTAACCTATTTATATAATTCGCTGATATGTTTGGCTCAAGGCCCTTTAAGTTATTTGTACAATTATTCGATTCATGGTAAATTAATAAAAAGGCTTGCAGGCCGCTTTCCAGGATTACAGTTAACACAAGCTACCAGGGACAATCCATATTGGCATATTAGACTCTTTCCGGAATAGATCTAGGGACCAAATTAACGACCTCTTTTACCACAGGGTCCTAGTTCCCCTCATCCCCCCCCCCAACGGACCCTCGATTCCATTTTAAAGGGTTAGAGGGGGGGGGGGTTGCCTGAATCATTCAGCATTTTTTTATTTGGGGGGGGGGGACCCTGAAAGTGCCGTGAAAAATCAAGCCTAAACGTTTAACTCCACCTTTCGACCCAATCCTCTCAGCAGAGCTGAGGTAAACAAGAACTCCAGCTTAGCTCCAAGGAGCTAGCTTTTGTGATTGCCTTATGACGCTCGTTGATTCGCTTCCTCGCACATTGTCCGCTAACCCCTCTGCGGGTTAATAGACTGGCTACAAAGATCCGCCCCCTTGCTTTTCGTCGTGTTTTATTTGTGAATTATGGGGGGTTACCGCCCCCCTCCCCCACTGGTTTTTAGACTAGGAACCCCCGTGCGTGGGTGCCCGGGTGTGTGGGTGTGTCGGTGCGTGTGTGGTTGTGCGTGTGTGCTCCCTAATTAAATAGAGTTATGTTTGTTATGCTTAGGGGGGCCGAGGTTAGAAAAAAAGGTGATTAGGTTAAGACAAAATGTGTAAGGTTAAAAAATAGGGTTTAGGTTAAAAAGAAATGTGTTAAGGTTGAAAAAAGAAAATGCTTATGATGTTGTTGAAATTCCTGTCCTTGCCGCCTAAAGCTAGGTCGCTACGGAATCTGCCCCTATATTGATCTTCTTTTTTTTGAAACGTAATCGCCCGCTAGCCTCGCTTGGGCTACCCGAGGGCCCCTCTCTAGCGGCCCGCTGCCGGGGTGAACAACTGGTATTAATATTAAAGATCCTAGCGGTTGATATATATATATATAGATATATTTTTAATAATTAATTATAATATAAATTCTATATTATACTTCTTTTTATTATTATTATTCCTAATTATTTAACATATTTACGAATTTAAAAATATCTTTAAATAAATCATTTTTTAACGATATGTAAACAACTTGTTGGAAAATGCTAAACATAATTTGACATTAATATATTTAGTATATTTTTCTGTTTAATTAATATTTTGTTTAAATTAATAATTATTATCTTTCATTTTAGTATATAATAACAAATATATATATAATTTTATTTTATAAATATCAATAATATATTATCTTCGGCAATTTATGGATCTTACCATAACTAAAATTCAATTTCTTTTAAAAAGTCATATTAAAAATCGATCCGAATTAAATTAATTCCTCAAAAAATAATATTCTCCCCGACTAATAAGAATTATATATTATCCAATATATAATCCAAATTATGCTTTATATTAATAGTAATAAAATAAAATATATTATTATAAAATATTATTATTCGAGGCAAATATAAATAATAAATTATTGTAATAAAATAACTCCTTAATTTCGATTCATATTTTCAATATTTTTAGTATATCTTAGGACACTTTTATTCCATTCCTTTTAATATAATAATTTAAAGATTTTACAACGGCAAAAACAACATACCTACCCAAATTATTAATATGGAGTTTAATTGAAATTATATTATAATATAAATATACTTGATTACAAATTAATTCTAAATAAATTTATTATTAATAATATTATATTTTAATAGCGATTTAGACATCTATTTAAGATATAAGATTTTAATTAATTACTAAATATAATATGGTTTTGCATTGTTATAAAGAATAGTGTTCCTTACTTAAAATCATTTCTTATTTTTAGTTATAATTTATTATTAAAAATATTTTTTCATTACCAATTAAACATATTAAATAAAATATTAAAAAATATTCATTGTTTAAATAACATAAACATAAATTTTAAAACACATAAATAATTCATTTTATTTTTATTTAAATATTTCCATAAAAAATAAAGTTTCCTTAAAATAATTATTTCACGTTTTTCCTAATTTTTAAAAATGCCTTTGCCTTGGATCCTACCAGGCAAAACATTTCGAAAGATTATGCGTTACATTCAACTACAAACCCAATTCTGGAGACCCGAATATCTAAAGACGAATTATAGATATAATTTCTTAGCAATACCTCAGAGAAAAATGTCACTAATCATAACAATCGATTCTCATATCGTTAAATTCTCACGTAAACGGGCGCAATATTTCAACCAAAATAATAATGGAATATCTAAATAAATTATTTTGCTAACCTGCCTAAAACGTCCCTCATGGATACGTTCGTTCCCTAACCAACCTAAGGGAGCACATGCTCGAATCTCTTAAGCTAGGCCAAAATCGACCAATTTCACCGTCTCGTCGTTAATATGCATCTTGTCACTTAGATGCCCTTTCATAAATTCATTCAAATTAACCTATGCAAATATCAATTTTACATAAATAAATAAACAAACAAACACAAAAATACAAACAAAATCAAAGACAAAAACAAAGACAAAAACAAAAACAAGACAAACACAAACAAACACACAAACACACAAATACACAGCCAGACACAGACAAGCACAAACAAACGCAGACAAACAGAAACACAAATAGAGACACAAACAAAGACACAAACACAGACACAAACAGAGACACAAACAGAGACACAATTTGATCGTCAAGGTCATTCTTGCAATTTTTACGCGGGCTTCGGCCCAACTACCACAAATTCCAATTGAGAACAAAATGCTAGCCTTCATTAGTGCGGCTTCTCAGTATCATGTTTTTTTGCTTCTTGGTGTTATTATCAGAAGTGCTTTTTGTTTTCGTTGTGCGTTTGATGTCAGTTCGTTTTCTAGTCAATGCAAACTTACCTGGCTAGTGTTAGGCGGAGATCCAGCAGCTCGCTCTGAGGCCTGTAACGCCTTAAGAGTCTCCGATAGAGTCATCCATAGCAGAATTTCTTGAAAGGCGGCTGGCTTGCGAGCTGCTACCGGTGGATCAACAAGATATAACGCGCGTGCGGTACGACGGCGACGCGTGCTGTGTGTAGGGCTGGGGATGAATTTGGTAGACACAGACAGGCAAAGACACAAACAGGCAGAGACACAGACAGACAGAGACACAGACAAACAGAGACACAGACAGACAGAGACGCAGACAGACAGAGACGCAGACAGACAGAGACAAAGACAGACAGCACAGACAGACAGAGACACAGAAACACAGAGACACAGAGACACAGAGACACAGAGACACAAAGACACAGAGACACAGAGACACAGAGACACAGAGACACAGAGACACAGAGACACAGAGACACAGAGACACAGAGACACAGAGACACAGAGAGACAGAGAGACAGAGAGACAGAGACACAGAGACACAGAGACACAGAGACACAGAGACAGAGACACAGAGACACAGAGACACAGAGACAGACACAGAGACACAGAGACACAGAGACACAGAGACACAGAGACACAGAGACACAGAGACACAGAGACACAGAGACACAGAGACACAGAGACACAGAGACACAGAGACACAGACCATCCACACACGCAGTTGTTGCAAGCGCAAGCGAAAACGCGATCGACCAGAAAACATCCTGGGTGCAAGCAAAGCCGAACTGATTTCGCTCAAAGCATTGGGAAAACACCACTGGTTGCAACAATCGGCCGCGGCTCACAGCTTCTCGCATCGCCAAACTCTTGGAAGATGGGCCAAGATTTCAGCCAAAATTTTTACGGACAGGCAGATATATGCCCCGACTCTTTATCTAGAAGACACAACGGCTTCGTTCAAAGCCTGGACCATTTTTCCGAAATATCCCGGATATTTCGATAATCGCACTCCAGACCATTTTTCCGAAATATTCCGGATATTTCGACGATAGCATTTCCCGAAATATTTGGAATATTTCGGGAGAACGGTCCCCGAAATATTCGGAATATTTCGAGAAAATGGTGGGTGGCTGCGATTCCCGGACCGCTTTCCCGAAATATCTGGAATATTTCGGGATGTTGGTCCCTACAAAAAATGAAGCCACTGCATCTTCCGGATTATGCCCGGGGTAGCCCGAACAGATTTGGGTAAGCGGTCCGTAGGAAATATGAAGCGGTTACATCTTTCCGGGGCAGTCCGGACCAATTTTCCGAAATATCCGGGATTTTTCGGAAAAGCGGTCCGCGAAAGCGCACGCTATGAAGCGGTTACATCTTTCCGGGGCAGTCCGGACCAATTTTCCGAAATATCCGGGATTTTTCGGAAAAGCGGTCCGCGAAAGCGCACGCAAGTGCGACGAGCAAGTTTCACGCTTTCGTTTTATAGAGTAAATATAATTCAATCCAAATTCTATATTGTATATCTACCAAAGAATTTCAATAAATTAGTATACAAAATAACAAAACACATACAACAATTAATAACATTCAATAAATAAACAATAAATAATTAATACATTAACATACCAATCCTATTAAGCATATAAAACATTTACAACACTTAAACCAAACAAACATCCCATCAATAAACCATAAATCAAAATACAACTACATAACCTCACAACATACATACATTTGAACATACCTCCTTAAAAACCAAAAATAAATAAAAACATATTCAACAATTCTATTAAAATAGACAATACTACATATTGCATAAATACAATTATTATTAGTCCGCCGACATTGTTCGGCGTGTCGGATACCTAAGAGAGGACTATTGGATACCTAAGAGAGGATAGAGGATAACCCCCCCTTAGTCCTTAGTCCCCCCCCGGGACACGTCAAATACGCATGGCTTTTCGGTCGCCACCCCCCCCCCCCCGCGTACGGCGCGGCAATTTGATGTTCCACTAAACGTAGTCTTCGGGGAGCGGGTCTGGAGAAACGGGGGTCCCACCCGCCGCCTCTTTCTGCCGGCTGAGGTTTTGTGCTGCCTTCTGCGGAAAACTTTGAGACACACGGTGTTCGGTGTTTTTCCTTTGCTGACACCATTGAAAAAAACATTGTGTTTTCCGATTTCCTTGACAATTGGCACCAATTTCCCCC
Organism: Effrenium voratum; assembly: GCA_963377175.1. Lineage (NCBI taxonomy): Eukaryota > Dinophyceae > Suessiales > Symbiodiniaceae > Effrenium > Effrenium voratum. The sequence goes on along the minus strand of CAUJNA010000181.1, from coordinate 297,061 downwards.
CAATTTCCCCTAATTTCCCCCAATGCTTCCCCGCAAATTGCGCCTTACTTTCTCACCAATTCCCTCCCACTTTCCTTTCAATTTCCATCCGACTTCCCCCCAATTTCCCCCCCAGTTTCCCCCAAATGTCCTGGCAAATTCCCCAACCCCAGCTTCCTTCCAAGTGTCGCCCCCAATGTCCTTCGTGTCGGATACTTGGGCCATGCTAAGCCACGCTTCTCGCAAGCAAAAATGCCGTACAAGGGGCAACCTCAACACCCCTCAGAAATCAGCTTATCCGCGCACCCCGCCAAAATGACATGCAGTGGCCATGACATACCACCCAGCACTAAGGTGCCCTAAACGGCGAGCCTTCCTGTTCGCAATTGTACGCCCTGTTTGGTCGCCACCCTTTCCCAACATTTTACTTGGAGGCATGGTTCGGCGCCCTTGTTGGGAGCACCCTCTTGGTGGCACTCAACACTCCGCCGACATTGCTCGGCGTGTCGGGGAGGATGGGGGAACCAGAGAGGACAGAAGAGCATACTAGGGGGACACGGGCGAGAGGAAGAAGGAGACAAGCTAGATGCCAATGTCGGCGGACTGAGCCGGAGGCTCTAAAGTTTATGTATTTTATATTCTGATTTATAATAGAATCAATCATTCATAGAATCAATCCAAAAAAAACAACAATTCTTATTCCACAATATATACCTATTTGTTTTGCTTGTATATATCTTTATGTATATATTTATTGTTTATATTCCCCTCATGTACCATCTGATCAGTTATGATGGCTCACAATGTCGTGATTTTTGACAGGCGTAGATATTAAGAATGAATTCATCTTACTCAACATTCGATGGATGGAATCGAGGAGGATTTCATCACAATTTTGACCTGGGCGTTTTTCCGGCGTGTCCAAAGTATTCCCTTCACACCATACAAGGGGTTCAAAACCTGGGTATGGGTTGTTTTCGAGAGTTTTTCCAGATTTCCCTTTCAAGAGAATTCAAAATGGAAACGGAGCTTTTTCGGGGGCCCAACTCCTTTTGACACATCTTGACAAGCCCAGCCCTTTCTCCAGCACACCAACTCCAAATCCAACTTGACACAGCCCTTTTGAGGTGCCCGGCAATCTTGAAGAACCAGGCCAAATTCAGCATGTAGCCGGAGGCCTTGCGAGCAAGATATTCCATCCGCAGTTGCTTCCCCGTTTTGTTTGATACATCCAAGTTTGAACACACCCCAAATATGTGAGGTGAAGGTGTGGCTCTGTTTCCATTGGTTGGTTGCTTCGGTTTGTCTTTTGCCGAAAAAAACAAAAGGAACGAGGGGTGTTAGTCCGAAACGGACTCGCGGGCGGAGATTCGTGGGTTCCCTCTGCTCAGAAGGTCGATCGCCAGAGCCATGGGGCCAACCAAAAACCAACACCCCGGTGTTGCCAGTTTCTCTCGCGCGCCCTCTCACACATATACCCCTCTATATACATATATGCATATATGCATATATATATATATATATATAGGTATTACATATATATATATATACACATATATATATATATATGTAGAGACACATATTCATATATATATATACATATGATCTTATTACATTTGTCATTCTGAGGTTTCTCATTTTAGCAGGTCACTTGAACACCTATGCCCCATCTTCATTACAGCTTGTTGCGAAGCCGTTCGGGTCCAGGAAAAAAAGGAAAAAACACCGCCTGGATGCCAGTGAGCATCTTGAAAATCTCCGGATGAATGTGGCGCTTCGCCTGGCGAAAGAAAAACAACCCTCTGCAGTTTAGCTCCCAAGAGGCCGTGCTGTTGAAGAACTTTTTGCAAGAGAAGACCCTGGTACACTAGTTCAGAAGTTGTCTTGGACTCAAATAAGGATTTTATATACTTGCTTTGGGCTCGAACACGGCGAGTGATGCGGATTTCCCAAGTTGGGCCGTTTAGAACCCCCAAAAAGGATGGACCATCCTGGTTTGAGCCTTCCTTTCTCAGAAAACGCCCCAGGGATCGGGACCCGAGTCAAAACGCCAAGGGCCTGCCTCAAACCGGGCCAAACTCCCGTGCTCAAAATGACTCGTTTCCCTCAAAATCGGGCACAGGGAAAAACAAACATTCTTGAGCCATGCCGCTCCAAATGCAAGATCTCGACCAAACCAAAGCTGTGGACGACGCGAAATCCAGCGAAACGAAATGAAACCATGAAGTGGAATGCCTGGGAAGGAACGAAGCGTGCTTCCACGTCTATCATTCCAGTCTTCATTTTCGTTGGTTGGTATTTGCGTTGGGGAGTCATCATTGGGTTTCTGAAAGGTGGTGCGGCCCGTAGATTCGTAACCATCCACAGCAGACCACCAGCAATTTTTGAACGAACCTCAACTAGGCCAAACGCTTAGATTCCAATTCAGCCACGGGGATGCCCGTGCTAAAATGGGGCAGGGTGGGTCCTTTTTTGGGGGTCCTTTCCCACAATTTGGGTGTGGCTTGAAAAACGCGCAGGTCTTGGTCCATGTGTCCACTTACCAGGGTTGCACGTTGGTCCGGTTTTTTGAGCCACAGCCATTTGGGTATGGCTCAACATGGGGGTTGGGGGGGGGGACTGTCAGTGTGCCTATCCCAGAAGGGAACTGGTACCCTGTGGTAGTAGAGGTCGTTGATTTGGTCCCTGGATCTATTCCGGAGAGAGTCCAATATGCCAATATGGAGGATTGGAGTGGATTGTCCCTGGTGGCTTGTGTGGACTGTGAATCCTGTAAAGCGGTCTGCAAGCCTTTTTATCACTGTACCATGAGTCGAATGACGGTACAAATGACTTGAAGGGCCTTGAGCCATCATGTCAGCGGAGTGTGTGAATAGGTCAATGTGCAACAAAAAACAAAAAACAGACACAAATTTCTTTTGACCTTTCACACCAAAGTGTATGATTGGCTTCTTGGCCTTACGTGCCGTAGCCATATTGGAAAGTGCCGTAGCCATGTATTGTTACAATGATTCATCCAATTTTGGCGCGGATGATTTGTCATGTGAGCAAAATGGAAAACAGTCTGTACTGATTCTGTAAGATACCTAGATGTATCGAAAAGGTGATGCACAACGCTATGTACATGCGGGACGGATGTGAAACTATTGATCCCTCACTGAATAGTCTTGTTGGCGGTGAGGATCAATCTGGTTGTAGTTCGTAGTGTCGATCGTGGGGAGTCTTCTCAATCGGTCGAATAAGTGCCTGCGAGGTCTCGGTTAAACAATGTCCTCCATAATTAAGAATTTTAAGAAGGTGGCTTGGTTTCCATGAAACTATCATGACACGCGAATGCTTCATCAAGCGATCAGCGGTACCACCGGCGGCTGCTGTCGGATTGACTGCCATAGTCTCCATAATCATGTCGCCATAGTCTTTCCATTGCTTTGGATTGCCCCAGTACTGCTTGTTGTACTCTTTGTAGTCTTGCTGAGTCCAGGATTGTTTCTTCTTGAGGTGCTCCTTGGATCTCTCAAAGTTGCGTTGCCTGGCGGCAGATCTGCTGCGGATGTAGACCATCAGCGGACTGTGCGAGTCGGAATCTTGTGAGCCATTCACGAACATATCGTTGTTCACGTGCTTGAAGCGTTCCGCGAATGAGACCTGATAGCCGAAAATGGCAGACGTTGGATCGTTCCGCATGGCTTCCAGTTGTTCATCCCTCATGGCGTTCATCTCTTCCTTCCGGAAAACCTGCTGGATATTCGTTTTGCCCCATTCAAACACGAAAGTCATCATCACATCTGGGAATGTTCGGTCATACCCTGATCCAGTCTTCATGTATAGGTGATGACGGACAATGGATTTTAGGGTGCATGAAGTCTCCATTGCATACTCCATTCTGCCCACAAGTGGCAGATTCTCCGTTTCATTCCACAATCTCTGATATTCCTTCATGAGGATAATCATGAGACCTTTGGCCGGATTGAAGGCGTGCTGGAGTCTGCTGTAGGTTTCGCGGATTTGTTGGCGTCTCCGGTGATCGCATCGCATTGGTACAATGTCACGAGTGGCATGATTTCGTTCTGAAGATCTTCCCGTGCTGCTCCATGGCTGATTGATGGATGAATGTGGAAAACTCCAAAGGTAGCAAACGGGAGGTCGGCCCACGTTACGTGGCGGCTGTCAAACTCGAGGAGTGATCTGTTGGATGGCTTTGGGATCCCAAACCCTCTAAGATTGAAAAAAACCATTCTTGCGCTTGGTTTTCTGCATTTTTCATGGTGCGCTTGAAATCTTGGTTTAAGGCTAATTTTCCATGATTGTGATACTGAATTGTGATGATTTCAATCTCGGACTTCATAGAATATTCAAAGCCCGCGCTTGAAAAATGACTTTTGGCAATATTGAAATTGATGAGTATGCACAGGGCCAAAATGGCTGAAATATGCCATGCTCAGGATCGTAGTGAAATGAGTTTGAGAGGCTGTGATATGCATCCCAGCAAAGCATTCCAGCCCATGTGCTCAGAAAGAACATCATATGCTTTTGGCATGTGTTGGATTGCATGGGGGAATCATTTGTTTCAGGATCAAGCCTGCCTATAGGTAGTTGCCTGCAATCCCGCCATGGGGAAGTTGGGTGTCAGCCAGAAGCACCATGTGAAAAAGCATACGGTGAAGAGGTTGCCCACACCAACTTGCAGCAAAGCCTTGCTGGTCAACAACCTCATAGAGCACACCAAGAAAGAAGGCACCTCCAAAGCTTTCAGCTTTGGCTGCTACAAGGGGGTGCTGTTGAACAATGCTGTCAAAGGTGCTGGCTTGCTGGCATTGGAGGCATTGATCATGTCTTTGCTGACTGTCAGCAAGAGTGGCCTGTTCAATTACACAGATCTCAAAGAGGCTGTGAAAGAATGCAGCAACCAATTCCCAGTTTTGTCAGACAGGGGCATGTCCTTGGACAGATGGGCAGGGTGGGTGGCAAGCAGGATCCTGGTTGTGATGGCCCACCTCAGAAGGGTCAAGAACAGCAAGGTGAGGATGAGGCAAGCCCAGAGCAGCCTGACAGAGAAAGAAAAGGAGCAGTTAGAGCAGCTTGCAAGGCTGGTGCAAGACTTACCCTACAAAGGGACAAGCACCAGCACTCTTGGCACAGAGAGCATGGCTGAGTCTGATGTGGGCCTTGACTTTGAAGCACTGGCTTGCAGCCCTGTGCCTGCCAAGAAGGCAGCAAACAAGAAGAAGATGGCAAAGGCTAAGGCCAAGGCTCTTGCCATTGAGGAAGCATGCTCAGAAGGCAGTTCAGGCCATTCTTCCACGGAACCTGCTGCTGAGGGAGAAGGCTGCTCCAAGATCTACCTGACCAAAGCCAAAGGCAGGACATACCTACAAGTTTTGGAGGGTGGCAAAAAGAAACACTTGGTTTGCATCAATGAGAAGCAGAGCAAGTCCCACTTCAAGATCATGAACAAGATCAAATCCACCATGGAGGAGATGGGCAAGCTTGACCAGGGGACGGCAGTGTCCCTGAGAGATGCTTTGCTTGCATAGCAACATAGTGCCTGCAGGGCAGCATTTTGGGGCGCAATGCACCTTTCATGCTGGGTGCAAGGGGGGGGGGCTAGCATTTCTGCAGTTTGGAGCCAGAGCCTGCACATGGTGGAAAATGTGTCAAGCTTGCTTTGGCTGCGTCCTTGGATTTAATATATACTCCACAATGGTGGCAACTGTTTTTGTTGCAGGCTGAAACATGCCTAAAGAACAGGTGCAGTGCACCTAAACATGAGCTGGGAAAAGTTGCCTACAAGGACAGGATGAGCATTGCTTGAAAAATAGGCTGGGAGATGCCTTGATGTGCAGGCTGTAACATGCCTGATTAAGTAGGCTAGACGATGATTGATGGAAATGGCCATGGCAAAGTGGTTTTTTCAATGCTGCTAGGTAGGTTACACAAGTGTGTGGCTGGGAAAAGGCTGAAACATGCCTCTAAACAAGGTGAAGCCCCTGGACCTTTTCCAATCTTGCTTTGTGCGCTGCAAGGCCAGCAAGGCATGAGGGCAGCATGTATGCTCAAGTACTCGAACTGCACGCCATCCAGGAGTCAGCCATGTCGTGGGGCAAGGGCTTTGGATGGGATGAGGATTGGCACCAGCCTTCCTGGGGCAAGGGCAAGGGGAAGTACAAGGGCTACTACCCCCAGCCCTATGGCATGAACCATGGCAAAGGTGCCAGGAAGCTGAGGACTGTCCTCAGAGGGGCCTACAGTGAGGATATGCCAGCCGCCCTTGGCTTGAACAGATGGTTGCTTGAACCTGTGTGGCCATTTTTTCCAATGTGCAAAGAAACGATTTAAGGCAGCCATAGAGCACAACAGCTAGCTTGTCATTTTTGTTAAAGCAATTGTGGATTGGAGCACTCTTGGCATGTCTGTGCATTTTTCTGCATGATCAGCAGCTTGGTGAGGCTACATGAGTTTTCCAGAGTGGATGGATGAGCAGGGCTCCCTGCCTGTGGTGATCAACCAGAAAGCCATGGAGGGCATGGAGGGGCTGGAGGGCAATCTTCTGGGCAAGGCGGTGGCCATGGAGGGCAAGGCTCTGGATGGCAAGGCCATGGACGGCAAGAAGATGGCGCTGGCAGCTCCAAGAAGAAGTCGACTCCTGAAGAATGGAAAGCATGGAATCTTCAGAAGGGCTGGGCTGAGCAGCCTGCGCTTGGAGGAGAGAATGAAGAGGAGGCCATGCAGGCTGAGCATAAGGACGCTGAAATGGAGCAGCACGCAGAGCTCAAATTGGAGCTGAGGCTGCAAAAGGGAGACAAATCAAGCCATGGATTTGGTGGCTAGCAGGCAGAACTTCTTCCTGAAGCAGATGAGTGAAATGCAGGCCCAGCAGTATGAGAAGGAGCAGCTGCTCAGGAATGAGTTGGAAGCCAAGCACATGGAGATGGCAGAGCTGGTGAAGTGCTTGGCTGAGAGTAGGGGCTTCTCAGAAGAAGAAGCAAGCGCTGCAGGAAGGCGCTGATCGTAGTGCCATGCATGTGGGCCCATGGTGGTGCATGGGTAGGCCACAGGTTGAGGCCATGAAAGGCATTTAAGACTGTGTAGCAAATGGGCCCACTTCATATAAGGCACTGTGCAGTACACAAGGGTCGGTGTGGAAAAGTGAGCCAGATTCACATGATGACAAAGGACTGGAATAATTTTCGCATGTCCAGCCATGTGATGCAGTGCGTGTGTGTGTGTGGCCTGAGCCCTTTTGCTCTAAGCTGCACAACCCCTGTCTGAGTCTGTCTGCTGCAGCTATGGCAAACCAGTTGCAGGAGACCATGTACCTGACATGCGACTCAGTTGCATGCGGGCCAAGCAGGAGGAGCTGGGTGTGGGTGACCAATTTGGCAGAAGGGTCAACCTGCATTTACTGTGGCAGGGCATGGTCAGCCACCGCAATCAGTGCTCCAGCAGTTCCTTGGAGGGTGGAGACCTCAGCTACCAGATCCAGAGGATGCAAGATGCCATCTGGCACTTGCAGTGGAGGGTGGACCTGCTCCTGATGAGGGGCCTTGGGCAGTGACAGCTTTTGTAGCCAGAGTGGCAGCTGTGGGTTTTTGAAAAAAAGGAGCTGCTTGCCTGCATTGTGCTTGGGTTTTGCCAGCGTGGCTTGGACTCGTGGCTGCAAATGCCACAGTTGTAAAACAACAAATGTCTGCTGGCTGAAAGATGCCATTCAGGATGGTGGGTTATTGGAGCTGGTGGGAAGGTGGGATCAAGTGGCTGAAAGATGCCAAGCCAATGGCCGAAACATGCAATGTCAATGGCTGAAATATGCCATGTCAATGGCTGAAAAATGCCATGTCAATGGCTGACAAATGCCATGTCAATGGCTGAGAAATGCCAATCCAAAGGTGCAAAGATGGCTTGCAGAGGCACTCGCTGGCTGTGACCGGCTGCTGGTGGGAGGTGGGGCTTTGCCTTTTTTGGGGATCGTGGCAGGCTTTGGTTTCTGAATTTTGTCTGAAATTTGTCTGAATTCCAACGACTTTTCAGATAATTTTCTGAAATTCAAGTATTTTGTCTGAAAACATGGAATTCAGATAAAATTCAGATAAATTTCAGAAAATGAACATGTCACATCATATTTGAATTGAACTGATTTGGAGCTCATTAGTGGCTCAACTGGACTGTTCGAAGCTTTTCACTTGGCCAGCATGCCCAAGAATGTCATCAAAAAGCCTGCCGTGCTCAAAAAGCCAGCTGCTTCTGTGAGGGATGAGGTGGCCACAATTTCCTTGCAAGAGAAGATCCAATTGTGGAAGGACAGGGTGCATGGGGAAAATCCAGATGCAGAGTTGGAGTTGGAAACCTCTGAGCAGAAGCAGCTGAGCAGCAAGTTCCTGCATGCCTTGAAGTCGGCCCCTTCAGAGGCAAAGGAGCAGTGGGAGACAGCAAGTCAGGCCCCAGCAGGGCAAAAGCATGCACAAAAAGGTGCAGTGGTCAGGGCATGGCTTTTGGACAAGTCATGGGGCTCACACTTCATGCAGAAAACCCAGTCCATCTCAAGCTCTAAAAGCTTCAAAGAAACAGAGAAGCCTGTCAGCTGGAAGGAGCTGCAGCAAAAGTATGAGGATGAGGAAATCCAACAGCTCTTGGAGGATGGTGGCATCATTGAAGTGGCGCATAGCAAGACCAGCAATGTGAAGATGTACATTGACAAGAGCAATTGGAAGAAAGAGAAGACCTTTGTAAAGAACAAGGAGTTCAAAAAAAACCAGAAGAGGGAAGTTGAGACTGAGGATGACTTGAGCAAGCTTGACCAAGCTTTCCTTTCAGTAGACCCTTTCCAAGAGGGAGGCAGGTCCTTTTTGAATGACATGACCAGCAGCAGCCAGCCGCCAAGGCCTGAAAATCCAGGCAAGAAGCATGAAGGCGCAATGACAGCTGACAAGCTGTGGAAGACAGTGTCATCTGCCATGACAGCCTGTTCCAACAAGAGCCTCCAGGTTGAGGAGTTGGCCAGGGAGCTCAAGGGAAATTCTGGTTATGGGAAAGGCATCAAAGCCACCACCAGCCAGATGCAGAACAAACTGGTTCAGTGGCAAACCTCCCTCAAGGACCTGTATCTCAAAAAGGACTTTGGGAAGAAGGAGGAGACCTTGAAGTTTTTGAACACCATCCAGGAGGAGATGAAAGGGCCCATTGCATCTCATGCATCTTTGCTGAAACAGCTGGGCAAGTGAATGTGTCAAGAGCCCACCGTGCTGAGGCCAAATCTGTTGATGGTGCACCCACCTGTTTTGCATTTACTATTCTTTAGGAAGGGCCCATTCTTTCTCCTGATTTCCAGAAGCTACAGCTTGGTGGGCCACAGAGATCGACCTATAGACGCAATGCTTTGCCTGCGATAAATACTATGTGCTGCACGCAGGCTCATTCCTGAATATGTGTCATGGTTCATGCCCATCAAGTATAGGAGGCACAGCTGATTTTGAATTGGTGTAGGTTTGAAGCTTGGGGCCAAGCTTGCAGCAAGTGAGCATTTCAGTTTGTTGGTGCACATGTGTGCTTGGCAATGGCTCAGCAGGAAAGACTTTGCAAGTCTCAAGCAATTGCAAAGAAGTTCCCCAACCCAAGTCTGGCAATAACAATTGCTTTGTTGTAGCTGACATTTTTGTGGCCGCTAGCTAGCCTTCAGTCCCAACCATGGTGGGGCATTTGCAAAGAGCACAACATGACGCTGAAGATGCCTTGGGGCCAGCAAGAAAGAAGCAGAAGGTCCTGTTGTCCAACTCCCATGAGCAATCTGCATTTGCCACCTGCTTGCTCAACAAATGGGCTTGGGGAGTCTTGTCTGCGCCTGATGTGCAAGAACTTGCCCACGCAGCTCTGTGTGATGGCTTGCAACACCCTGAAATTTCAGAGATTGCAGCGTCGGGGGCCTATGGCAACAACACTGGCAGCATTCACCGGGATTTGACAGCACATTTTGTCAAGGACTTGGTGGCACCAGCTGGCAGGCTTCTCACAGTCCCTGGGAAGGATGTGAAGGGAGGAAAAGTTGCCATTGAAATGGCATGCAAAGTGGTGTTGCCTTCAGATTGGCTTCTGGCTATGGCCAGCCATGGCCACTTGCATGAGGAGCTGGAGCTAGCGTTTGGCATTTTGGGATCTGGTTGGTTCAAAGTTTGACCATCCTGCAAAAAAGAAGGGCGCTCAAGGGATCCCATTGCTGGTCCATGGAGATGGTGCAAGGTTTCAAGACAAAGATAGCCTGCTCACAGTGTCCATGTCAGGCTTGTTGAAGCAAGGCAGCATTTCTGACACCAACTTGATACTTGCAAGCTGGCCAAAGAATTCTTCCATCAAAGGCCAGTGTGGCACTTGGTCAGAAATTTGGGAATGGCTGGTGTGGGACTTCAATGGCTTGTACCACAATCAGTTCCCTGCATTGGACCCATTTGGCAACCCATTGGATGGAGAGCTTGCTGAGAGGGCTGGGAAGACAATTTTTGCAGATGGCACTTTTTTCTGTCTGCTCGGTGTGCAGGGCGATATGGATTACCTACAGAATGAGCTGGGCTTGTCACATTGGGCCAGTGATACGCCCTGCCATTTGTGCCCAGGTGGAAAAACAGCGGCTGACAACTGGTTTGACTTCAGGCCTGCAAGCAGTTGGAAGAAGAAGCCTGCCTCCACACCATTGCCAGATCACCCCCTTTGCAAGGTCATAGGTTGGAGCAGAAGGTCTTACTTGCTAGACGGGCTTCATGTCAATGATTTGGGTGTGGCTTCACATGCTTGTGCAAATGTGCTGTTTTATTTGGTGTACTCCAAGCTGAAGCACATGCAGAGAGCCAGTGCTGTGGCCTTGCTGGCTGAGTACATACTAAGTGTGCAGCCTGCCCATGGAAGCAGGCTGACCTCCTTGGAGCTCAAGAATTTTTGCCACCCGAAAAAGCCCCACAAGGAGTATCCTGAGATGAGGTTTCTGAAAGCTGCCAATGTGAGAGCCCTTGTGCCCATTTGTGCAGACCTGGCCAGGGAGCACCATGATGCAGCTGATGAGAAAAGCCAGCACATGCTGGCTATGATTTGCAATTTGTCCAAGCTGTATGACATCATGCATAGCTCTGGACTTGTGATTCCTGAGGCTCCCCATCGACAAATGGTGGAAGCTAGTGACAAATTCCTGCTGCATTACAATTGGCTGTCCAAGGCAGCAATTCGGAACAAGACCAAGATGTGGTCAGTTGTTCCCAAATTCCATTACCATTATCATTTGACTGAAGGCTTCTGGGGTATCAACCCCAGGTTTTTTTGGTGCTATGGTGGTGAAGACCTTGTTGGTAGAGCCAGCAGCCTGTGCCACAGCTGTGTCAGAGGCACAGCTAATCATGACGTTTCTGCAAAAATGCTGGAGAAGTACAGGGTGGCAATGCATTTGAAATGGACCAGGCTAGGGTGAAAATTAGTTGCAGCTGCTTGACTGTGTGTGCATGTGCAGGTGTGTCCTGTGCTTTGTTTTCTTGCTTCGTAGCCACAAATTGAAGCACAGATGTTCCAGATCAAACGGAGTTCCATGGTAATTGGATTGGCTGAGACATGCCATGTTGCTTGACTGGGCTGGCCTTTTGGAGGAGATCTGCTGGGGAGGATGGTGGGATCAAGATTCCATTTGGCTGCAAGATGCCATTTCATGACCAACTAATGTTTGTTTTTGGAGACAGCTTGCGCTTGAAATTTCATGAGAGCCACTCTTGAAAATTATGGGCAAGACCTAATATTGATTTTTGATAAAACCAATCTCTCAATATTGAAACTCAAGAATTTTCATGGCACGCCTGAAATTCAAATGCTTTTCATGGTGCGCTTGGTTTTTTCAATCTTAGAGGGTTTGGGGAGCATACCGCGATACTCATCACTCTGCTCGATGTGGAGAACGACAATCTCTTTGTTACGTCCGGGTCCTTGGACAGTGGTGCGTGGTGGCAATCTCGGTCCAATGTACTTCTTGGATTCAGTAAACATGGATGGTCCCGTAGTTGTCAAGCAATCCGAGGTCGGAATGTCGTATTCAGGATCAGTGCAATTTTCCTCGGTTCCGAAGAAACATCTGAACATCCTGAATGTGGTTCCCCAATTCTGACTCTTTGTGGAAATGTGTCTTGCCAATAGTTCCACTCTTGCGGAAGGTCCGCCGCGGACAAAGCATGCAATTGGTCTGGATGACCATTGCTTGAGTATGATACCCTTGTACCCGAATCGGATGAACGTCTTGATGAGTTCTCTGGATTTATCATCTTGAGGACTGAGGAATGCGTCTGCTTCATTGAGGCATAAGATGTGCGCGCTGTTCTGCATCATCATCTTCACGATTGGTCGATGCTTCATCGCCATGTTGTACACCTCCCTGCCTTTGGATTCCTCGTGAGGTTTCCATGGTTCATAGTAAGCATGTTGATCGTCAGGGATGGGATGAACTCATGCGTCTTGAGATGGTCCACAGGGGAACGGTCGGTTGGCCGCATCAGCGATCCCAGGATGTCGGCAAATGCTCGAATGACTTCTGGGTTGTCATGTGATCCAAGCTTCTTCAATCCAAGTGGAAGCTTAATCGGGTATCCTGATACTGGCTGTGCCTTCCGGCACTCGTCCATGGTGGGACATTCTCCTCGATGGCGGAAAAAGAAGTCTTCTTCTTCGAGGTTGACATCGGGATCGACGTGCGCCAATGAGGCTCTCTCGCATTCTGTCAATTTAGGATGAGCTGTCTTTGGATCCTTGTTGTACTTCTCCATGAAACGGATGAAGTTCCTTTTGGTCTCCACGAGCTCTTCCTCGGCGTCCTTCTTGCTAATTTCTATTTTGAGGTAGATTTCCTTGAGTTCCTGGATGAACTCGTCTAGGTTCTCAGGATTGGGATACTCCATGGTGACCTTTGGCTTGACGGATCTCTCCCCGGAAGGTTCCATGTTCTCCTCTTCAACCTTGTCCTGATCGGTGGAGTGCCGTCGCTTCTTGGTCTCTGTGGATGTATCTTTTTCGGACTTTTCCTTGTTTTGGTGGTCATTTTTCACATGTTTGAAGAAGGCATCGGCGAACTCTTGGATCTTGCTGTTGTACATCTCAATGTCTTCACGACCGAGATTTTTCTTCATGATCCAACTGTTACTCATTATGCTGTAACAATGTTCCTCGCCAAGATGGTTTGCTCTGTCAATGCTGTTCGCTCTTCGGAGAGTCGGATGTCGTAGTCCACTGCCAGGATCAACAATGCATCTCTTCCTGTTGGCACATGTGTCAATGCTGCTTCTGACGCTTCGTCATCAAGGAAAACGTCGTCGATGCATGCCATGTGGATGTGCACTCTCCCCGAAGGGTTTGACTGGGATCTCCCAGATTTCAGCCCGTGCTCCATGATGTTGATCAGATTCTCTCCATATGTAGCATGGGACATGAACGTAATGGGCTTCTTCGCGAACGGCTTGATCTTTCTCTCTTCTTCAATGGATTGAGGCGCCGGCCTTCGCATTCTGGACTTTGCCTGAGCTGTGCCTTCGTCTTCATGGGGCGCGTCGGATCTTGACGGATGCGGACTTGGAGGAATGGATTCCGTTGGGAGATCATAGTCCGGTTCCTCTTGGCGAGGCTCACTCTTCTGCTCGGAGTACAGGGGTCGTCCAAAAGATTGGAGATCGACTTGTCGTGTATGACCGCTGTTGCATCTCACGTGGAACTCCATGTCGGAATCATTGAGGAATTCCTTGCCATTAGGCCGGAGTGCATCGTATGCGGATCTGGAGTTGAGGTTGTCGATCCATCGATTCCTTGGAACGATTTCTCCCCGTGCCTTGCGCTCATGGTATGACCCGTCCACGGATGGATACACGAACGCAATCTCGAAACGTGCCTTCCCATGGTTCGGGAGCATAGCCATCAAAAGAAGTCCTGGCGAGGAGCTCAACGGATCCATCAAGACCCATGTCCACTTGTCGTTTGCATTCTCTGTGTTGGCCTAGCGTGGAATCATGTCGGAAACACCCGGAAACAATCTGCTCAATCGCTCGATTCGCCAGAGGATGAGGTCGGTGATCTGTTTTGCCTTGGATGGATCCATGTTGAAGTATTTGCAAACCTGCTCAATGTTCTTGACGGTCTTCTCGAGATCAATATGGCGGTTGTGACATACCATCGGAATGATGTCTGTTCCGAAAACTTCTGGCTGAGCATTGGTGTAGCAGCAAATGCTGTAGACCTTCTTGATGAAGTCCATGTATTGTTTCTCTGTATGTGGACCTTCACCTTGAAGCGTTGGCTTCCAGTAATCATTGAATCTGGCTTTCAAGCAGAGTACCTTGGCTCCATGTTGTCGTTCATGCTCAGGGATGAAGTGGAAGTCAGGATTCGTCTTGAGGATGGTTGGGCACTCCTTTTTGTACTCGTACACGAAATTGAAGAATTCCCGAAAGGTCCTGAATGTACGGATTCCCTCTGGAGGCTGATGTCCGTATCTGATCCATCTGGTACGTACCACCGATCGTTGGATGTGAGAGTTGGCCGCCTCGCTGGTCGCCTTGGAAGTGCAGGTCGGTCACCAGGATGATTGTCGGATTCTGTCTCCTCATCCAGGATGTTCTTAGGCGCTGGCATCTTTGACATAAGCCTTAGTGTTGGTGGTGGTGACTTCGGAACCAGTTTCGGATGTGGCATCGCCTTCGGCATTGGATTTCCTGCGAGAGGTTGCTATCTCGATCATAACCAACCTGCTCCATGTTGACGTTATCTGGTTGTTGAGAGGAAGACATGCCGATTCTCAACATTATCTTCGGACAATCCAGCACTGCGGCTCCTTTGCCGAAGCCGCTGGTGAAGAGACGGGCATCTCCGTTGAAGGAGCTCGTGATGAGGAAGATGAGACATCCGACTGCCCCATGGAGCAGGTCGTCGAGGAGAATCCATCCACGATTGCAAAGGTCGGAATGGTTGTAAACCGAAAGTGGCTGCGGATGCAGACACATATTTCTTGAGATTCAAAATGGGTCAAGTGCAAAAACACGCATCACGGATTTGAGGAATTGAAAATGTGCAAAATGAAAAACTCATGCATCAGAATTCGTGGACATGCGGATCATGCCCAGGTTCCCCAATAAGCAAACATGGGTTCTGCTATACCGACTCCTGCAAAGGCAATGATGTCGGGTCCGTGCTTCGTATTGTGTGCTAGCCACTCAACCAAAAATGCCTTGTTCTGCAACATAGTACGGAAGGGTGGATGTGCATCAACGTTCAAGATATTGCCGGTGAGGACGGCCTTGATGAGCTCGTCTGCTTTAGCTGAATGCTTGGTCAGCGAATCTGCCAGGCAATCTTCACTCCGTACATGTGCAAGGTCATGCACCTGTCCACTGTTGCTTTCCTTTCTCAACATTTGGATCAAATGCATTGTCTCTTTCTGTTCCGGTTGATGTGTTGTGGATGCTGTGGTGACAAGATTGTTCGCATCAGTGCGGATGTGTACATCTGCGATTTCGCCCGTTATGTCTGACCAGAGACCGCGAAGAAATAATGCTGAACCGTAACAACGCATTAGTCCGTGCAACTCTGCAACAGTAGTGGACATGGTTGTGGCGGTGATCTTGCGCGTCTCATAGTCGACCAATGAGCCTCTCGAGTTCGATGAGCCCTGGCGAAGATCTCTTTGTTCTGCAAGAAATATAACATGCGCACGTTGGGATGACTTATCTTCATTGTTGCGATAGGATGCATCTGGATAACCAACTATGCGTGTCTTGCCACGAAGGGGCCAGAATCTCATACTAAGCGGAATGCTTTTGATGGTTCTGACTGTGTTATTAATGGCGCGAACGTCCTCAATGGTCGGTGATGATGCCTTGGATGCACACCTGGAGAATTGATAACCAATGTGGAACTGCGTTCGCGGTTGAAACCAATTGATCTGACCTATGCATTTGTGGAGTAAGAGGAGTGTCGTCCTTCAGGTACTTGTCAAAAGTGATCTCCTGAAGTTCGTCAATGGCAACGTTCTGATGGACATTGATGTGCCAGCCATGCTTGTCGTCTTGCTTCCACTGGATGCGTTGTCCTACGAAGAGGCAATCATTTTTGTCTTCGGAACCAACTTGAAAATCTTTGCGAAGTCGTCCCATGATTTCCTTCTCGAACACATCATCACCCGTCCTAAGAAGATCATCAACATGAAGAGAAAGTGCTCCATGAACTTGTCGATTCTTGCCATTGTTACCGGAAACAGAATTCATAAGGTAATCAACTGCTCCTTCGAGATCGAAAGTATTGGATGACTTCTTTTCACTCACCAATGCGGGCTTCGGAAGCTGCTTGCCGTAGTATACATATGTACAACGGTCTGCCCTGTTGGGCACCAGTCCGTAAGAACGGAGTGCCGAATCAAGGATGTTCCACCATCTGCGGGGTGCGTCATGTAGGCAGGCTTCTTCATGCGCGCTCCAATGTGTGGTGGGTATCCCATTTCAGCAGGGATCTGACAAATGATGTCACGAGTCTGATTGTATGCTTCGCCTTGGAGGAATGCTGTCTTCAAATCCATGTGAAATATATCCCAACCCTTATTTGCGGCTGCTTGGATTGCAAGGCGGAAGCCACTCCTGGATGCAGCAGGACTATCTGTCTGCTGATCATTCTTCTGCTTGTCTTGGAAGCCCCGGAGGACCCAGCGGGCCTTGGTCTTCAGGAAGTTACCATCCTTGTCTCGCTTTAGGGTAAGGACCCAGCGACCAGTGACCCAGTTCCTGACCTGAATCTTGCGTGCGTCGACCAAGTCGAACACTTCGATATCAAGCCAAGATTTGCACTCAAGCTGCTTAGCTTCAAGGAATTGCTTTTGATAAGCCTTTATTTCAGTGGCTGTCGCTTCCTTCCGCTTCTTGCCAATGAGTGATGCCTTCAAGGATTCTTGCTTGGATGAGTACAAGACTAAGAGCGCACGGTCATCGTCGGTCATGTTCTTGCATAACTGGTCCACATGATTCTGATCTGTGTATTTCTGATGAGAGAATCCGCATCGGGGCGATGGGTTGAAGGTCCCTTTCACACGTCCAAGAAGGACAGGGTTGCCTTCAATATCTCTCGGAACCGTAAAGGATCCAGTGTTCGCACAGATCTTCTGCTCAGCTGTCATGAGTGACCAATGTGCTTCATCAAGAACGAGATCAGCTTGGTGATCATCGTAAGATCTGGATTTTGTGAGAGTCGTCTGATTCTCCATCTTCCTGGCCAGTATATCTCATGGTTCTCTCTGAACTTCCAGTGCCGGATGAGGTTGGAACATGAGGGATCAGTTCTTCCTCACTTTCATATTGTACCGGCAAGTTTGCTGGATTGTTCGGATTGTAATTGGATGAAGATGCAGGTTCATTTCTAGGAGAATGCTCAGGTGACTCATCATTGTCATCTGGCTTCTTCTTCTTCTTCTTCCACGTCTTCTGCTTCTTGGATGGACTGCCAGTCGTTTCTTCTTGCTCAAGTGTTGGCAATTCAAGATCTTCATCATGGTCTTCTGCTTCAGGATTTGTTAGAATCGCAGGTGGTGAAGGTACCACGACAGTCGGAAGAATTGGCTGAGATGATTGCGACTGTGACGGCAAAGAGACATCACCCCCCAGTCGATTGAGTCCGCTTGAGGATGAAATGGACTGTTTTTGCCGTTTAAGCGCTGCATCTCCTCCGCCAGGTTTGTCGTGTGGCGGCAGCGGTGGATCCACGGCTGATGTGGAGGATCCGGAGGAGGATCTGACATGTTCTTGTCCGGTGGAGTTGGAGGTCTTGGATCAGGCATGGGATGGTCCGGTTGATCAGGTGGCAGCTGTGTGTCAGGTTGTTGAGGTGCATCCGTGGGATCCGATGGATCTGTCTCGATGGGCATTGGCCTGATGGCCGGCGCATCCGAGAACGACTGATGAACGGATGAAAACATCACAGTGTGCCGTCCTCGGATCATAATTCTCCCAATTGCATTTGGATGCAGGCAAGACCCAAATCCTGTTCAGCTGATCAGGCTGCCAAAAAGATATGATCGCATCGTCCGGAGGTGACGTAATTGGCATGGTGATGCCGATGGTGTGGACGAATGCTGTGCATGCATCGTACTGAGTGGATGAGATGCACAATTGTCTCAACTTCTTGCAACCATTCCACATGTTCTGACATCGCCAGTCATTAGGGTCTTGTTTGAAGATATCGATTTCAGTCCCCGGTGGGTACTGCTTCATCGTCTTCTGAAACTTCTGGACTAGCGGGTCTTGGATGACCAATGGTTGAACGTCCTTGTTGAACGGGAGGTCCTGAATTCTGACCGCAAGACTGCTGCTAGTCATGTTGAACTCCTTGTCAATGGCTTCCATCTCCTTTCTCAGGATGTCAGCCTGCTTGATGGTGAATGGTTCGAAAAGGCCCTCCTCGAGGTACACCTCGTTGTCAAGTCATTTCACCTTCAAGTGTCGTAGGAGGATGTGCGCGAGATCCTGACAGAACTGGTAAGGATACACCTGTGCCAGTTTGGTTCTGCTTCCGAAAGTGCCAGCATTTCCCTCGAGGGGTTGATGTTCATGCTTGACTGAGCTGGTGGAATTTTTACACCTTCTGAAGATCGGTCTCATTACCTCGAGAGGTGAACAGTGCATCAAGCTTGTGGGCTTGAGACTTCTGAGCCCGGATTCAGGATCCTTCAGTCCGTATGCACAGAAATGGAAATCTCCCCAGGTCACGGATGGATCTGAAAACAGTTGTTGCATACAATTCAGATACCATATCTTGGATGTTTGAGGATTTTCAATCATGAAATATCTTCCGTGCTTCAGCTGATGTCGCGCAATGGATGCCACAAACTCAACCATGGGAAGATAGCGTTTCCGCTTCTCCCAGACTCTTTGTTGGTCTTGTTGGATGTTCTGCATATTTGACCATGGTCCACAGACCGGTGCCATGAGGATTACATCAGGTGCTTGCTCCTTGATGATCTCCATGACCATGTGTTGTCCCTTGGATGTCATTACGTCGAATCCGGTGCGGATGTCTACGGGAGTCCCAACCTTTAGACCTGATAGTGCGCAGCATTGACTGAATCTGGCACTTCCTGCAAAGATCTCGAGAACGTGGATCTGTCCTTTATGTGCACAATTCCAATGTGCTTGTTCAGGAACGGATGTGAGGTCCTCGACGAACATGTTCACTGCCGGATGAGGTGCTGCAGGCTTGGGAGTTGTTTTTCCCGCGATGCGTAATGGCACTGAGGATTTTGGCTTAGGAGCTGGTGCGGTTGACTCCTTCTTCTTGGTGTCGGCAGAGGAGCCGGGTTGCTCCTTCTGCAAGGGTTCTCTTCTGGCGATAGAAGATCAATTCCAGGTTTCCCCGGAGGGATGGTTTCATCCTTTCTGACCTTCGTCATGTTAAACTTGATGAGTCGAGTCCCAAGATCAAGTCCTACCATTGCTCCTTGAATGGAAATGACCTTTACTTTTAGCCATATTCCTCCCTTGCTTCCATCGGAACTGATCTTGGATTTGTCTTCCTGCCAGTAAAATACCTTGTCCTTCACCTGAAGAGGCTTGGAACTCATTCGGAGATCTTGAGCAAGGTCTCGTCGGATGTCTTCGGATTGACGTGCTTCTTGGAATGCTTGCTTGGACAGCTGCTTGATCTGGATGGCTGTCATCTCCTCCTCATTCCTGTCAATCGTCAGCTGAGTTGGTGTTGCGACATCGAGTTGGATGAGATCTGCTGGTCGTCGTCCGAATGCGAGCTCCAATGGTGTTACACCCGCGTAGGTAACAGTCTGATTCCTGACAGTTGCAGCTGCCTTCACCAGCTGTCTATATGCCACTTTCTTCAGTGTTGCAGGTGCTGTGCCTGCCTTGATGGAACTTAGCATGATCTTGAGTTGCGCCTTCAGGAGTCGAACTGCAGCTTCAGCTCGATTTGGCCATGGTGTGTTCGGTCCCAAGGATATCGGTGTGATGTCAAGGGACTGATAGAAATGTTCCCATGTCTCTGTCATGAAGACTTGACCTGCGACAACTGATTTGGGCTGCGAGTGGTACTGGTCAAAATAGTTCCTGAGGACAGTGATGTTCTCGACTTCTTGCGTAGTTGTCACTGCCTCTGCAGTGAGCAATGTTGTTGCTCCATCCAGGATGGCAAAAACAATGATGTGTTCTCCTGTTCCAAGAGGAACTTGACAGTGATCAATGAATGTCATGTCACCAAAGGTGTCCGCTCGAAGTCCACTCGTCTTGCTTCGTGATGGTGCATGTTTTGCCGCTTGGCAAACTTCACATTCACTTCGGATTTTGTCAAATAGATCGAATGTTGATTTCGGCAAATGAAGTGAGCGAGTTCTAAATCGAAATTGATCTGTTGTCATGTGATGATGCTGGAGGTGGAGCTTCTTCAACTCTTCGGGATTTGACAATCGCTTGTGGATTCTGCCTAGTGCAAGCGGAAGCGTCGTTGGTTCTTCTGAGGATGGTGCGAAAGGATCTGGCTCAATGGTCGACCGGCCCTTCTTGTCGATGATCCTGTCTGCTGCCGATCCTGAACCTGCTTCTTCGTCCTTAAGCGAATTGTCCGCGAAGGTGAAAATGGTCTTACCTATCCACAGGTTAATCATCGGTTTGTTTGCCTGGGATGTAAGTCTCCAATTGTCTTCTAGGATGTCTGGATCTCCACCTTCGGATGCATCAATGATTTCCGTAGTACGCTCTCGGCTGATGTTATCAGGATTGATTGGACATTCCTTGGCTCCATTTGGTGTGAACAGCGCCTTGCGAGGCGTGATGTGCACACGGATGAGCTGCTTGTTCTTCTTGTCAAGGATCCAATGGTCCTGCTTTTGAGACCCAATGATTTTAGGAGTTGCTAGGTCCTCCTTCGTCTCGGATGATTTTGCTGCACAAACAGTTTCACTCTTGGAGAGATCCCCGGAGGGAAACTTGATGCTGTTGTCATCATCGTAGACGTAGTTGGTGAGGCCCTTGTGAGCAATTTCTCCATGTGCCTTCACTCTTGCAACTCCAGCGAGATCGACGAGTGCATGTCCTGTACCGGATACTGGAACTGCTTGACGGTTCATGCCAAAAGCCTTGCATGTGATCTTGTCACATTGAGGTGTGTGCTCGATGGTCATGTAGAGGTTCCGCATCTGACTGATGCTGAGGAGGATCGGTACAGTTCCTTGTTCAAGGACGTCGATGTTGGTACTGCATGGAGGAGTTGTGTGATATCGAAGATGCAGGGTCCAATTTACCCTGGCGGTCTCTCCGTTTGCAAAAGTGAACTTGGTCTCGGCCGGGATGTACTGATAGGAGATGATGTCCTTCATGGGTTCGATGGCCTGAGTAAAACGCTGGATTGCATGCCAGCTGCCCATGGATCTGGTACATCCATTGTCCAGGATCGCATAGGTCGGATTGTGCTGAGGGTTGATGACAGGCGCCATCAGCTTTGTTGCCAAAAGGCTGTGATTTGTTGTGACGGACAAATTGTGTTCTGAAACTGCATCTGATTGGATCAGCTTCCCGTGGATGGCCTCTTTCTCATGATGCTCATATGCGTCATGGAATGCCATTAGC
Source organism: Effrenium voratum (assembly GCA_963377175.1). Taxonomy (NCBI): domain Eukaryota; class Dinophyceae; order Suessiales; family Symbiodiniaceae; genus Effrenium; species Effrenium voratum. The sequence goes on along the minus strand of CAUJNA010000181.1, from coordinate 275,480 downwards.
GCTTGTCCTGTGCTGGATGTCTCATAGCATGAGTACCAGCCTTGTTCTTTCCATGTCCAGGATTGATCCCAATCTTGGTCTGTCCAACCGGCATAGGTAGGCTCTGTGGATGGTGCAGTCTGCTGGATGGCGGGCTGCTCTTCCGTCTTCTCTGCGATGGCTGCGAACGTCTTGGATTTTCCTTTGTCATGTCCGCCTTTTCCTTTGCCATTCTCATAGGGTGGATAACCCTTGTTTCCATCATAGGGATATTGGAATTTTGCTGTTCCTTTCTTTCCCTTCTTTCCTTTGCCTTTTCCCCAATATGCCTGGTCGTAGGGATCATAGTTTTCATTGGCCATATTGGCCTTCCCGCCAGAACCGCTTTTTCTATAGGGTTTAAAGCCACCTCGTTGGTGACTGCCCTTTTTGTTTCCCGATTTTCCTTTTCCTTTTCTCTTCTTGAACCTGAAATTCCGCCCTGACACTTTTCTTGCTATGAACGCATCGTTCTCCCCGAGGACCCAGAATGTCTCTTCATCGTTGTTTGACATGAATCCTTCAAGTCCTTCTTCAGCCTCAACCCAAAAGCCTTCTTCTCCTTCGTATTCACCTTGTTCGATGATGAAGAATGTATTGCTTCGGTTGCCTCCTTGAGGTCGGATGGATGGATCTTGAATGGATGTCCTGGTCGTGATGAAGAGTTCATGGTAATGCGTCTTCAGCATCTCATAGGAGTAGTTCTCTAGTGAAATGGTTCTCAGTGACATTGCGCTGGTAAGTCTTTCTCTCTGCTGATCTGACAATTCACTTTGAAAAACTGCGCAATGAGATTATCCCCGAAGGGAAATGCGTCCCGCTGTCTGTCCTGCATTCCCGTGATATACTGTCTGAGGACTGTTGGATCACCCTTATCGAGCAGGACTGGAGGCGGTACTCGAGTACCAGCTGCTTGCTGATGTCGAGCAATTGTTCTTGCATTTGCGTCCTGTACGGACTGTCGAAATGAGTGGGACTGTGCCGTGAAAACGGGCATCAAGTTCATCCATGCTGCCTTCAATCTCATGAGAAGGATTTCGAATTTTGAGGTAAAAATGAGGAACTCTTGGTTCTGCCTTCTATGATTGAAGAAACTGAGGAGCCTGCCTGTACAGATACACGTTGGTCGCACCTTTCAAAAAGTACTTCTTCAGCGTGTTCTTGAAATAGTTGACTCCTTCATCAGGATCTTGCAAAAGGTCATTTTGGAGGACTGCCTTGTACATATAGGCATCTCCTGTGAGTCTGCTTTTGAGCAGAGGTCCTCTCTTGCGTGCTTCCACCGTAGTGATTGTCACCCAGTCGTCCACGAGTTCTTCATTCCTAAACCAGCTGACTTTTCCGTCGTACGATGGCGGCTGCTTGGCGGCCATCGATCAATTCCGTATAGCCTGATGGTTTGGCCATGCTTGAATAGGCTTCCATGAAGCCTTCTCCATCGGATGACATCTTCCCTTGGATCTGCGGAAAACCCGCTCCGCTACCACACATTGAGGCCCACTGCCGGTGTGCCTATCCCAGAAGGGAACTGGTACCCTGTGGTAGTAGAGGTCGTTGATTTGGTCCCTGGATCTATTCCGGAGAGAGTCCAATATGCCAATATGGAGGATTGGAGGATGGATTGTCCCTGGTGGCTTGTGTTGACTGTGAATCCTGTGAAGCGGTCTGCAAGCCTTTTTATCACTGTACCATGAGTCCAATGACTGTACAAATGACTTGAAGGGCCTTGAGCCATCATGTCAGCGGAGTGTGTGAATAGGTCAATGTGCAACAAAAAGCAACACAGGGGGGGGGGGGGGGCAAAAAAACGGGGTGGCCCTTCAAGGCAACCCTCAAAAGGGGTAGCTACCGAGCCTCCAAGAACGACACACCTATGAACAACGCCCAGTGTGTCAAAAGAGGGACGCCTATGCTCCATGGCCTGTGGTCTTTCCTTGAGGGGATCCATAGGGTACTGCTAACCAGCTACAAGACTAAAGGTTGACTTCCCAACCTTTTCAACCATCATTTATTTCAAAACCGGATCTGTTTCCCCTGGATTTTTGATGGTTTCCTGAAAAGATTCGGATCCCTGGAAAGAATGGAAATGGAAGGTACCCCTAGAATAATCCCCAGACAAGGAATCAGGAAGCCCCTCGCACAGGAGCCTTCTCACCAACCGAGGGTTGGTTCCAATTTTTCCAAAAGAATCCCTCCTACCATAAGGGGGAGGGGGGTGGGGGGTCCCCAATTCCAGTTATCTAGTCTTCCCCTTACAAAGGAAACGGAACCATCAATGGAGATCTCCAGGGGTCACCCCCCTCCCCCAATTCCAGAACTAGGTCCTCCAGTAGAGTACCTTTCTTCTGTAGTCTATTTTAGGGTTCCCCTCCCCCAAAAAGGGTAAAAGGGCACTGGCGGAGCTAGATCATTCAGCTGGGGATCCCCAAAAGCCGCGGACCCTCGTCGAAAACGCCCCGGATCCGCTCTCTGCCCTCGCCTGCCAGAAGACGCGCACGGCGAAGAAGAAGTTCCCCAAGCGGCTCACGCCGAAGGAGCACAAGAGCGCCTCACTCGTCCGCGCCCCGGTCGGTCCCCAGTCGGTCCATTTGCTTGGGCCAGAGACATGAAATCGACCTATTTCCAGTCGTGAAATCGATTCCAGTCGAAAACCAGGGGAAAAGAACAACAAATATACTCATTTCAGCAAATGGAAGTGCTGATTCCTTCGATTGGTAGGGTCCTCCTACAAATTCCGAAGTGCGCAATTGGATTTGGATGCCTCAACGTAGCCTGACGCCAGGCAAGATGTGATTGACGCCTGTGCTTTGGAAACCGGCAGGAAAACCCGCCACCACTTTCTTCTGTTGGCCAGCGGATAAGATATGTGGAATCTGTTTCAAATAGATTCCATGATAAACCCGGGGAAGTTAGAACTTCTTCTTAAGCCACTGGAAGCTTTTGAGGTCTCCCCCCCCAAAAAAAAGAAAGCAAAACACAAAGAGACAAATGCATGGCGAGGGCCGCTTTTTTCTTTGCCATCCGGGCACGGAGAAATGTGGCTGAATCCGATTTGCTGCGCTTGGCATTTGGAGGCTCGGAGCGACCATTTGGTTGTGCCGCCCAAAAACCGAAATTCCACAGGGTCGATTGCAAGTAATGTGTCTGCTGGTGGACAACAGTGGGGGGGGATTGGTGGACAGCTGGAGTCTATTTTGCAATCTCCTTCTTTTAGGGTATTAGGATTTTTAAGGCATGGTTGCAAAATGGACTCTAGCTGTCCATGGCAGGGGGGGGGGGGGGGGGGGGGTTTTGCAGGGTTCACGAGCCAGTTTTGAGGCTTGGTGTTCCCCATTGACCCTTCCAGGAGACGTCTGGTCTTGGAAGGGGGCTCTTTTGGATGTCATTTGGTTGTCGTGGATCGGTAAGCAGGTTGCGAAAAAAGAGTGCTAGAAGAGGGCAACACAGGGCTCATCGACTTCCATTTGCATAAGCCTCCTGGCCAGAATACAATTGGGGGTTGGTCAATATTCCGGCGCCAAAATAGCCATGCAAAACTTTTCCCATTTAGGGGTGCAAGTCATCTTGTTTGGTGTTTCCATAGTGGTCCCCACGTTAAAGGACCTTTTGATCAACCCTAAAATATGTCCAGTAGTGGTAGATTCCCTTCAACACAAGGGAAACTAACAAGTATTCATTCTTAAGCAAATGGAAGATGAGGCTTAATGTAGCCACGACCAATGGCACATAAGCGCCGTGCCACGTTGACTGCGCGACGAAGTCGAAATGAACCTGCCCTGGACGCGCAGAGTCAATCTCGAACATGTTGAAATGAGTCACGTGGTCAAATCTCGAATGTAAAGAACTAAGAAAGCGGATATCCGCAGCTATTTCTGGCTGGGATCGTCCCTTACTAACCTTCACTTACCCGGGTTTTGACCAAGTGGCTCAAATGACTGTCTGAGATTTCACAGCTTCGCGCCTCCTGCGCAGAAGGTTGCTCAAGCGAAGGAAAATGTTCGAGAACTCTGCGAAGTATGCAATGCCTTGGCACCGGAGTACACTCGGTTGCTTTCTGCTCCCCTGCTAAAACAGGGATCCTTACATTATACACCTGAACATTGCCTTGTAAATGGTGGTTGTGGAAAAGGCAATGTGTTAAATGGACAAAATGTATCTTTTAAGGAGCCCTGCCAAAAGTTTAACTTTTAGCAGGATTACCCCACTAACAACTAAAAAGCTAAGGGGATGCCTAGGAACCACAGAGTACAGGTTTTCCACATATTTTCGACATATTTTGGCATGCCGCAGTCTTCCAGCTCTCTTTCCTCTCGACAATTAAGCAAGCTGACCATGGGCAGAGCCTACATTCAGCGAACAGGCAACTAGAAGTAGGAATTCCCAGTTGACCCGTGTTTCAATGCTGTAAGTTCAGGGTGTGGTTGCCCAATGCTATGGTGCTTTGCGCATTGTTCAAGGGCAGCTTTTTGGTTGCACCTGTGCGATCCTACTCGTGGCTTTCCTTGAAGAAACTTGCTGTTGTATTTTTGTTCTGCTTTGTTTGGGTGTATCTTTGTTTGGCGGATACCCGTTAGTCGTGGCTTTAACGGGAAACCAACAGGACAACCAGCTCTAAAGGGAAACCAAAATGGACAACTACCATTTGTCGGTTCCCTTAAAGACACACGAGCAAACACACACACACACACATTACATTTGAGCTTTCACAGACTGGTCTAAGAATCACATCACGCGCGCTTGTTGGATTCGGTCAGGGTGGCCTAACCCTCTGCCCAGCCAAAACACAGGTGAAGCTATCCGTGTCTCCTAAAAGAAACTTGGTTGACGTTGGGTTCATGGCCACTGACCTTCCGGAAATTCCCCAAGACATGGTTGTTGTTGGGAAACATTTTTCCATGTTTGCTCATGTGGTTGAGTGGTTGAAATCCAAGTCCACTTGACTGCTAAAAAATTGAGAATTGTTGCTCCCGGGGAGGGTACCCGTCCCAGGCCGAAAGGAACTTTGCCCAACAACCATGGAAAGAGGGTCCCCTAAAACACACACACTCGCACTCACAGCCCCTTGCACATGCGTCTCTTGTTCGGGGAGCAAAAGACCGCTTTCAACAGAGACACACCCAACTGGGTGGGGTGGCAGATGTTGGTTTTGGTTTTGGTGGTTTGGTGTCCTACTGTGGATGGTTGCGAAATCCGAGACCGGACCACCGTTGAGAAATTATGGAATAATTTGATTCCCCAACACAAATACCACCAAACGTTTTGGTTTCATTCCCATGGTTTCATTTCGTGGTGGGAACAGATTTCGCAACCATCCACTATGGCTAGACCTGAGGTCACAAATCTTGACGCTCGACATTCCAACCAAAATCTGGGACATGCGCAGGGCCATGAGGGGTGACAGAACAAGGGGGCTTGGGCCTCATCCAATTTCTGGATGCCTTTTAAATGAAAACGAACTGCGCCGTTGAGTGAAATCGATGAGATCTTGTTGGACCCAGCCACGCTTCATTCTCACTTGGCATTGCACAAAGAATTGGACCCTGACGGAAACGAAAAGCATGACACGTACTCCATTGGTACTCAATTGGGGTTGGCCTCAAAAGGTGTGACCAGTTTGCATACTCATTCAAAATGTTCCCTACCCCATTTTCGAGAAAGCTCCATTTTGGCCCAAACAGGTGTGTAACATGCTGTGGATGGATGAAATCCTGCAGCAGTTTGAAACCATGGGGACTCAAACCATTCCAGGGTTTCTTAGGTGGTCGGTCTCGGATTTCGCAACACAGTAGGACATCAAACCACCAAAACCAAAACCAAAGCTTGCCACCTCAGTTGGGTGCGCCGTTTTTTTCTTCTTTTTATACAAAAAACTAAAGCCTGTTCTTGGTTGGTTTAAATGGACACCAAAGCGACAACCGCCAATTCTGGAGGTCCGACCTCAACAACGACCTGCCCTGACCTGGGGTCCCGGGCAAAGTACCGAGCGCAAGGCGAGCGCTTCAGAGGGCGTCGTTCGGAAGATGCAGGGCAGCACTGCGCCTGCCTGACATGTGAGAGGCAGCCCATGGCAAACCAAGGCACTCCCGCCGTGTTTTCAGCAAAAAAAAAAAACGCCCTCCAGGAAACCCCCGCCGGTTTTTTAGCCAACAAAGAAACCCTCCACAAAAAGAAAGAAAGAAGGAAAACAAACACAATAACAAACACTCTTTCGGCACATTATTTTAGATGGGGAGAAGAAGCAAGAACAGGAAAGAACAGGCAGCACTGGAGGTTTCGGCTGCTTGGCTTTTCAACCCATTAACGAACCCATGGATCCGAATGGTAGCTTTTATTCCCCGACCCTCCGACCCGTTTGTTCTCACAGGGCAGGAACGCCCTGCCAAACATAAATGCATTCTTGTGAATGATTGGTGATGGCCAGTGGCTTGGTATTGCCATACATCCACAGTAAGAACCAGCAAACGGATGGATTCTTGCAGGCTTGGCCAGTTACTACATCCATGTAGTAAGAGCAAGTAGGTTTTGCCAAGCCCAACCAGGGGGTCTTTCAAGAAAACCCGAAGGATTCGAGTCAACGAGCCTCGCCTGGATGACGTGGTGAATAAGTCGCCCAGCCCACAGTGGCGGCAGGTTCCCAGTCAATGCGCCGGCCGTGATGAGGCCAACATCCTGATCTCAAGACAAATGCCAGCGGAACAAGCAGACTACTTCATGGGATTCCCTGTTGGAAAACTCTATTTGGGGCGGGCGACACGTAGAGCGTCTGTGGATCTTGAGGGCAAAGAACAAGTTGTGACTCAGCTGCCCTGGCGTCAGATATGTTTTGCCTGCAACCAACGTCTGCAAAGGGATCCCCACATAAAGGACCTATCATAGCGATCGCTCGTTTTGCCTCCCAGCTCGCCTCAACAGGGGGACATTTTTCTGGTTTTCTCAAAGTAAGGGGGAACCTCCAAAACGGATCCTTTCCCTTTGGCTTTCCCTTTAACAAAAAAAAAAAAACAACAGCCAACAAGGGTACCGAGCAACAAACATACCTAGGTCCCCCAGTAGAGAGGTTAGAATGAGTTGGTGCAAACTTTTTCTGTAGTCCATTTTAGACACGGGGAACCCTCCCTGGCCCAAAAAAGGGGTGAGAGGTCGGGCACCAAGCTGGGGGATACCCGGCTACCCGGGTAACGCCGCGTGGTTCCTTCGCTTGAGGCGCAGGCGGCCAAGAAGTAGCCGATGGAGTGGCAGAACATCTTGGTCACCGGGCCGCGGCCGCTCCTTGGCGTGAGAAGGAAGGCCCTGAAGCTTGGTTCACGTTGGAAGGGGAGCAACAAATTAAACTTTAGCAGGTAAGTGGGGATTTCAACCATTCAACCACAAAAAAAAGTGAAATGCTCCCCAACAGCAACCGTGGAAGTAGACTTGGTGGCAAAGTAGACTTGGTGGTAGCCCAGCAACTCATCCAGTTCCAGAAAGGGTCTTTAGGCTTTGAGTTGGTGCAAGGTCGGGGGGTTCCGAATTTAACCCACAAGCCAAACTGGGAAGTTGAAAGTGAGGATGACAACCAACGTCAGCAGGTTCCTTCACCATGAAGATCACCCCAGCTACACCACCTACCAGAACCCGAGCCTGGTTGGGACTGCAAATTCACAACACTCCAGGTCCAGAGGCTCCACTTAGCGACCAGGCTGTTCCATGTGAACCCACGCGCCTCTCCTTTCCAAAGGCAAAGCAACCCAAAACCAGTCCATAAGAAAGGGCACCTTCACAGGTCGTAACCGGTGGTTTCAAGGGAAAGGGAGCCCCAACCCTTCTGGCTTAACACGAACCAGTTTTTGGGGGTGTTTCTTTTCGGTTCAGCCGGAACCCCGCCAAACCCTCTTGGGGTGTGCTTTTGAGGCATGGAGCCCAGCGCCTTTTTTGGGGTGCGTGTGTTCTTTCTTGGGTTTAACGGCCACCCCGCCGTAGGAGAGTTCCGCATTGTGAGACCAGTCCTGAGCTCCCTGCGACAAGCGCGGGGGCAGGGCCACGGTGTGCTCCGCATGAGGCCTAGGTGACGGGCGAGCACGGGGGGTCTCATAGAACCGTCCAAGAATCCAGGGGTCACCCCTATTGCCCTTCCTCCAACAATCTTGCTGGTGCGATAAGCAGGGAATGAGATGGGAAAACCATCCCATTGGTGGTTTCCTTTCAGGGGATCCCTGAGTTCATTCCCAACCTCCCATCTATGCTTCCTCTTATTTTATGATCAAAGCAACTGGGCTGGTTCTCCTTCCAAGACGCTTGCTTCTGGGGCTATCAAAGTTTCTGTTTCTGGTGCCATAGGGAATGAGAACTGGAATGATCCCAACAAAAACCATCGGTATCAGGGGTCACCCTCCCATCTACGGGATGAGGTCACACCAAAGAGCATGCCTCTGGCATTTCAGCAAAAAGCCAGTGCCACAGGGGCCATTTTTTGCCTTTAGGGAAACCAAAAGGACACCTCCATTTGCTTAAGTCCCCTGGAGAAAAATAGAACATATCTCCAAGAGTGATAGATGCTACTTAACAACAAAAGGGAAGAATAAGACAATTATTGATTTAAACATGGAAGTACTCTATTTCCCTCCCTCCAATGGAAGCTGATAGAAAGGTGTGGTTTGACGTCTTTCATTTTGGTTGGAACCTCCCTGTCCACTGACTGGAAAGAGGCCTTATTCGGAGCGACCGGATGGATCAATGGATAGCTTCAAAAAGACGGCAATCCGGGGCGTTTTGCATCCTAGGATAGCAAGGTTTCCAACATGTACCTTGATTGCGGTAACGCCACCTCTGCAAAAAGTGTTTAACTTTTTGTTTCAATGAAAAATCCAAGCTGTTTCGATCAACTTAGAGCCTAAAGACCCGTTTCCAAAAAAAATCATAAAGGTACAAAGGCTCTCTCTCTCCGCCACCAACAATTGTTTTGATCTTTTTATCTCCGATTCAAAAGGAGCCGGGCCGATTTTGGAGTGTTGTCCAAAATAGATGGTGTCCCCAAAGTGGGTTGGCTGTTTTTGTTTCTTGTTTCTTGTGCGGTCCAAGTCCTGGCGGTTTCATTTTGACCCGTACCCATTTGGGATCACAAGACCATCGCCAAGTCAGCTAGCAGCTAGCGGAGAATCGGAAGATGGCAGAAGTCAGGACGCGAGCTCCAACATTCATTGGGACGTGTCTCAAGCACCCCCCTTCTCTTTTGGTTGTCTCAAAGGCAAGGACGGTTGCCTTGGGACGGTCCCCTGAAAAATAACACCATTTATTATAAATTTATTTCTACGAGTGATAGATTCCCTTTAAAGCCAGCAGGAAAGAAAATGCATTCATTTCAGCCAGTGGAAGTTTGGTCCCAAACCAATCCCAGGTGTTCAAAAAGACCTTCCCGGACCATCCCAAAGACCTTGATCCCACCTTCCGGTGGAAAAATGTTTGCGGGGTCGGAGACTGCCCGAATTTCTGGGCTCCATGTGAGTTTTGCTCACCATAGATTCCATGTGGTAAGACCATTTAAATCGGTGTGGATATCCGCCCTTCAAATTCTTCACATTGGTTCGACTCTTTTGGTACCAGGCCTTGATTGCGGCTTGAGGGGTGCTTCATAAAAAAAACAGGGGAACCCGACAAATGGCTTGTTTCCTCTCGGCCTCCGGAGTATTCTTGGCGTTGAAGGCGGAAACCCCTTGTTCGCGGGGTTTCCCCCCTAAGATGAACAAAGGGATACAACGCCCCAGGACCTGCGCTCGTCTCAAAACAGGGAACGCCGAAATAATTTACCGGTGTCCTTCGGGTTTCCCCTGAAAAACCTTTAAAACAAAACGGATACCAGGGGTAACTCCTTAACAGACCAAAGACTTGAGCCACCCACGTGACTGGCCACCGTGCAGCTTCCATCCGATGGGTGGTTTGGATGTGGCTTGCTGGTGAAATGGAGGGGGGGGGGCTCCCATGCAAACCCTCTACAAGAACCAAGAAAAAACCCGTGCAAATCCAAATCCAAACCACCAACCTGATGATATACCTGGTGGTCTTTCTTCCTTTTGGTTTTTGTTTTGGCCCAACAAAATAGGCTCAGGTGATATCCCCAGCCCTCGTGGAACCCTTGAACCTTACCACAGCCCCGGACGCCGGAGCCTATCTGAGACCCCAAAGCTTTCAGAACCTGAGCGATGGCTCTCAAGTTTTTCGTCTCGCTGGAGACTCCCGGCTCTAAGGATGACATGCCGACTATGGCCACGCTGGAGGTATATGCCGAGTGCGCGAGGTCCACCACGTCCTGACCGCGAAAACAGGTTTAACTGGAGTGAGGTCCGTACCCAAGCAAAAAGCAAGGCGGAAATGGGTTTGTGTCTCGTTTTTTTTCCCCCCCCGCCCAAAAAAAAGGGTGAACGTGTCCTTTTGCTTGCTTGGAAAACCACGCCAAAAGGGTACCGGCTCCAAACAAAGATGCCACTTTACTTTAGAGAACCAAGGACCCAAATGACCAGTGGGGCCTAAACTACTTAGACTCTCTTAGAATGGGGTTGTGAGGGGGGACTTCAAAACCAAAGTCGCAGGAGTAACATGCTAAGAATCTAGCCCCTCAAAGCATGGGTTGCCAGTTAGATACCCCTGGGCCATCCAAACGCCGAGACTGAAACCGCATGATTGGATCAAACAGAAGCGGGGTGTCGAAAAAATCACCCATTCGGCGGTGGATCACAAATAGGGTGACCCCAAAATGGGGCAAGCCCTGGTAAATGGAACCAAGGACTAAAACCTGCGGTCCTATGCCCAGGTTTTATTTTGACCCATACCCATTTCAGTGTAAGCAAGACCAGTCCAGGAGAGTTCACATGAGACACGGACTCGCAGACTCGCAGCGCAGCCCGCCTCGGCAATGCTGCTGTCTCCTGAAGTGCCGGCGTCACTAGGCTGCCAAACCCGAGGGTTGGTTTCCACACGGCGGTAGGTTTTCACTCTTTTCGAACACGGCATACTCTAAGGGTCCTGAGAGGAAGGAGGGGGGGGGGGGAGGAGTGGGGGTCGGCATGCAAGCGGTCCTGGTACCAAGGCATCCACCGTGCTGTACGAGACCATCGCGAGGCCCTGAGCAACTCTCGGCAGAGCCAGCTGAGCCACAATCAAAACCCAGTACTAAAACGGTCTACCCAGACCCATGTAAAGAATTAAGAAGGTGGCCGAAACTATTTCTGGCTGGGACTGCCCCTTACTAACTACCCGGGTTTTGATTGTGGCTCAGCTGAGGTTTTCATCCCCTGCCGATTGCGCGGCCACCAGGAACCGTGAGCCATGGCCACTAGGAGCTGTGAGCCATGCACTAAGCCCCAAAGCACCTGAGCTTGGTTGCTTTCTGCTCCCCTGCTAAAAGTTGTTAACTTTTAATGGTTTAATGGAACACCCATTAGTTGGCAAAAAGTTGAAGCCCTAACATCCAAGCAACACAAAAACAAATTGCGGGGAGTGACTGAAATCAGGAGTAATTAGTCTAAAACTCAGAAATGATGATTGAGAGTAGCACCCCTGCAACCTAGCTAGAAGGAAGGCTGAAGTCGTCTACGCCAACGAAACATGTCAGTTGGAGGCGTTTCAGTTTGGACCCTCTGCTACGAGAGTTGGAGTTGTAACGTGCTTTCATCTGCCATGACCCCAGCAAAGCCCATGCACACTCCTTCTGCGGGCCATTGTCATGATCAATAGAAACCTTCACATTGGCTGTCTAAATCCGGTATTAAGTTGATGATCTTTTGCAGCAACCCCAACTAAAATACTTACAGAACTCTGATCGGTAGCTCCGAAAGGCTCCAACTTAGGCAAACTGTTTGGATACCCCTAGCTCAGTTTGGCTCCCGTCCAACAACTAGCTAATGATGTATCGCCAGTTACTTCCTCAACAATACCCCCCCAAAAAAAAACTAAACATCTCAATAATCGGATGGCTGGGAACCACTTTTCTAAACCATTGTTCTTTTCAACAACCAGATCGCTGGAAAGAATGGAAATGGAAGGTACCCCTAGAATAATCCCCGGACAAGGAATCAGGACGCCCCTCGCACAGGAGCCTTATCACCCACCGGGGCTTTGTTCCAATTTTTCAGAAAGAATCCCCTCTACATAAGGGGGAGGGTGGGGGGTCCCCAATTCCAGTAGAGAACCACCAATCAAAGAGAGAACAGCAGCAGTGCTGGGCTGCCAGCAGCGCCCACGGCAATTGCACGCAGCTTGGCCACCGGCTCCTGCAATCTTTCACTCAGCCCAGTGGCCATGGGGAAGAGAAAGAAACGGTATCCTTGTTTGGTCGGCTGCTTTTAGCCAAGTTGCCCAGGACCTGGACATAAAAAGCGATCACTATTGAAAGCCTTTGCTAGTGGCTGCCAAAAGGGGGGAAAAAAGAAACACCCAAAGGTGATTTACTAGTGCCTGCCCAAAACGGGAGAAGAAAAAACACCCAAAGGTCCTTTCAGGTGGGTTTTGAAATTACTCCTTCTCTCAAAGTGAAGCCAGGGCCGCCGGTTGAAACTGGCCGAGCGCATGGCTCTTGAGCTCCAGCTCTGGGGAGGATCTAAAAGCCAAAGGACACGTGTCGACCAACTCCCTTCCGTGGATTGGTCCTGGAAAACGTCACCAAACCGTTACTTGGTCTCTGACATGGTCCAAGCCCACGTTGGTACCTGAAGTTCCGAAACGGCACCAAGGACCACAAGGGCCCGAGGAACAGAAGGCGGCCTTTGGCTCGGAAGGCGGTCAGCCGTGTCCCATGTTCAGATCATTTATGTGGGTTGAATGGGACACCCTAAACCCTAAACCAACTAAAAGAAGGGCATGCCTGGGAACCAAGCAAGGAGAAGCTTCCCAAAACCCAGGGGGCTCGCATGGGCTGGCAAAATAATGTTCCTATGTCTCAAGCATAAGTTTCCCCGCAAAAACCAGGTCTTAGGGGGATGTTCTTAGGGGAAAGTCATTTTGACCACTACCCCTGTGAGACCTGCACGCTTAAACAAATGCATGAAACAAGATTCGCGCAGTCCTCGTCTGGGTCTCTTTCCTTGGCCAGTCAAAGAGAGAATACAATCAAGCACGGCGTTTGATGCTTCCGCAAAGTATCCGGCACTGTAGCAATCGGAACAGAGATGTCACGTCTCAACTCTGTGAGCTCCCAGCCTGTGCATCGGACTTTTCCTCTGTACCTCAGCCCATCCCTTCGATCGCCATCGATCCGATCGATCCCGGATCTAAGTAGAAGCCCCGGTTGTTTTTGAGGGCTGTCCAATTCCTTTTCGTGGGGGTTCAGCCCACTTTTGGAGGGAACACCCCTGTGAATAAGCAGGGGTTCTACTTTGATCCGACTTCAACGCATGCATACATCGCCTCACAGCTGAGGTCTTAACGGTTTGCCGGCGAAGCCACCGCTGTATTCACCCAGCCAGTCATGGCGCCAGCTGTTCTTTTTTTGGGGCGAAGCCAACAAGGAAATGCGGCAGCTTCATTAGCCTCTTGAAATACTCTGCTCGATGCTGTTTGAAACATCGTCCTCACTTTGTGGTGAATCTGCTCAATTCTGAGAACGACGAGTTGTTGCAAGTAGCGTTGGTACTCTGTATTGATAATAATTAGACTGTAGTGTTGGATCGGTGAATGTAGGACTGGGCCCTTAGCTATGCTTCACATATTGGACACCGACATTCCTTAGCTCATGTGCATGTATAGTTAACAATGAAGCTCGACCATTGACCGATGCACGAAAAACATCTGACCCTGTTTTCAAACTGGCTCGGGCCAAATGCCCAGCCTGAAGCAAGCCGGTGCCGTACCATTGAACGCACACTTGACAGGTCGGTTGATCTTTTCTTGTCCTTGCAGCTCCAATCGGTAGCTCCGAAAGGCTCCCTCGTAGGCAAATTTGGATACCCCTAACCACTAGCTCGTGATTCGTATCGCCACTTACTCCCACCACCTGACAGGGGGTCCCTTCAGGAAACTGGTCATTCAGATACCTTTCCCAGGTGCCTGCTGTTTGTGGCTCCCCAAGTTGAGCATAGAACTTGCGAGGTCCCCTTTTTTGAGCATAGAACTTGAGCCAGCCAGGGTCTCCGATTGGTTTTGAAAGGGTCACCCAAACCAGTGGATTTTCACTCGGAAAAGATGGGATACCTTTTTTTGGTCGTTGAATTTAAGTGGACCCCGCTGCAAGACAAACAACTGGAAGCAAGGAACTCCACCACGTGTCTGAGATCGTGATTCTCGCCCGCTTGGTTTTCTTCAGCCATCGGAGCTCGCGCTATGCGTCTTCCACACTGTGTTTCCAGGTGGAAATTAGAGGCTGAGTGAAACAGGGTGAACGGGTGGAACTTTCACTAATATCTACACCTTGACAGCGCGGAGGATAAAAGAAGGAGCTTTGAAAGTAAACCACAGGGTTCAATCTCAGAAATGCACGTGGGTTTCTCTCTTAGTTTCCCCTTGAATCCCAAAACCAGGCTGCCCTCAACCGAGACCCAGGTTGAGAAGTTGGTCCATGCGCTTCTGCCGGCTGCCAATAGGGCTAAGCGTCAGCTGGCAAAGTCCTGCAAAGACTCGAGCTTAGAGATTCCAGCTTTTCGGAGCCAACCTGCCCAAAATCACACGTCCTCCGAACCCACTGAGACCAAAGGCTTTGGGAGGTGTCACATGGCCAAAACGTGTTTTTTGCCGGGCCCATATGCTTTCCCTGCGATATGCACCCCGCTCCTCACGGAGGGGCTCAAGCTCCGTCAACATGATGTCTCCTCGTGCGGGTAGGCTAAGTGGCCTAACATGTCACCCTGCAAGAGTTGAAAGGCGACAACCTCAGAAAGCTGAGAAAGGGGTCTCGGGGTATCTGTGATGGTTGTCCAGTTTACAGGTGCATCCAAAAGCCTTGGGAGCCTTTTTGGAGGCAATTTGGGGGGTCCGAATTGGGCCGCAGTAGTGTTGAGTCCTCGTTGGTCCTTGTCGGTTCTCTCAGCACTGATGTAGTATTGCTTGGTACTGAGCAGTCGAGTCCTGCTTTAGCGTTGGGATCTTATTGGTTCAATGTTGCTTTGGATCTTACCGCCCGCTTCACAATTTGTTTGGGTGGCCGGCTGTTTTAGTAAAGGATGTCATGTGGGCGTGCTTTTCTTTAAAGGGACGCCAACATGGTTTTCGGTTTTCCTGCTTTCCTGTTAAAACCAACAAACAAGACAACTCGAAGAAAAAAGACCAACAACAAAAACAAGCACCAATCTGGATTTTGGCCGGCTACCTTGCGCCTCTTTCGTTTGGCCGGGCCACTCGGCCAGGCCACTCGGCATCTGTTCATGTGTCCTTTTGGTGGAACATCGATGGCTCTTGGTCGGTTGTGACGCAGCTTTTGGCCAACGAGGGCCATCGATGTTCGAAACCACCATGGGTGATGGCCTGCTACTCTCCAGGGGATCCCCCTCCGAAACAAGAACGCGCACCACAAGTCGCGCCAAGGCAGAAATACCAAAGGCTTGCTTTAGCGAAAGTGCAAGGGATCCTGGACCTTCCCAGCTCAGAAAGGGACCCGGGAGCCTTGCTACAAGTTGCTAGCTGACGGGCCTCATCGACCGCTGTTCCAACACTTGCATACTTCCACTGGCGGCGTTTTCGTCCCATGGCAAAATATGAATATGTCCAGTGGTCCTAGATTTTCTTTGAAATCAACAGTGGGAAAAGGGACAGTCCATGATCCCCTAGGGGGACAAAGAAAAGGACATACTCTTAAGGGAATGGAAGCATGCTCACGCTGGCAAATGCGCGGCTTCCTCGCGCGCCTGTGCCGCTACCACCCCTCCGGTCCTTGGTCTTGCGGCCTGGGTTGGCAAAGCTGCGGCTGAACAAATGTCCCGACAAGTGCTTGCTGCACAGCTCAGGGGTCCGCAACGAGGGGATGTAGTTCACAGCGTGTGAAACAAAAAAACAAACGTGTGCAATCAAGCAGTCATCTGGCCTGCGTGGACAAGACCCACATGATTTCGGCCATGGGCAACCTAAGCCAGCAATGGCTCAGCGCACCTCCAGCCATCTTCGAAGCGGTGGCTAGCCTGGCGACAGCCGGAAATCGAAACATGGCTCCAGCTTCTCTGCTTGGCTGCGGAAGTCTGACATGCGAGCGAGGGACAGAGGTACTTATGGGTGTGTCTTTCGTTGAGGGTACCTCTTTTTGCTTGGCTTTGAATGGGAACCAAAAGGAAACGAGCCATTTTGGTGTACCCCTATCCACACCCAGGGAAATTAAAAAAGCGGCTTCCTATTCTGATCCTTGCGGTGGTCGACACGAGCGGTTTCTCACAGGAGACCCACATTTTTGGGCAACCGGGTGCAGGGCCCGGGCCCTTTTCGACCTTGTGAATGCGCAGGTTTTGGAGGTTCCAGTTGAGTTCCTTGGAACAAGCGCCCAAGGTTTTGAGGTTTCAGGTTGAGGCCTTTTGTCGACCTTGGAAACTGGTTGCGGTTAGTTGGAGGGCATGGGCGGGCCATCAAAAATACCTGCAAACCGAGCAGGGTACTTTGAAACCAAATCAATCTAGGCTCACAACGTGATAAGGTGTCGAATTTCTTGGCCGTCTTTATCTGTCAATATCAAGACCCAAAGGCAGACAAGCAAATCAACAAGCAGCCATGAGGTGCAAAAATGGCTTTGCTTGCCGCAAGCTTCCAGCAGCTACTAATCAAGGGCAGTTGCAGTCGCGGTTTTGGAGATAAGGATGCTATGTACGACTTATATGCGGGGTATATACTGCAACCATACCTCCAAAAGCTTTCTCTGAAACTGCGATTAAGCCAAATAATGATTGACCCAATTGAGATGATGAACTTCCTTAGGTGAATCCTGCGGTTATCTTGACTCGCATTATAATGGTTGGACCGCCAGGGTAGTCTTCCATGTTTTTGTTTTGTTTTCCTCTTTTTTTTAATAAACAATATTTTTCCGGTAGTCAAAGATTGCCTTGAAAACCAACAGGGGAACATAAAACATCGTCTTATAAGCAAATGGGCTTGTTTAAACATAGGGTTCCCCCCCAAACAAAGGAGCATGTGTTTTTCCTGTGTCCTCCCTTTTCAACCACCCAAGAAAGGGTCACACCGTCCATGCTTCGATTTGGGAATCCCTAAGTGGGGAAGGTACAAGGGGGTGGGTAGTTGATAGTGCCAGGGTTCCTCAGGGCTGCTTAGGGGTTCCTTCTGGTTTTCCCTTGGGGCAGTCTCCCCCCTTCAAGGGACCACCCCCCCCTCAAAACCCCCCCCCTCAGAGCCCCCCGCTCAAAAGGGGGTCTCCAGAGGAAACGCCAACGCTTCGAGGTCCCCGGCATCTCGCCGGCTGGCAGACTCGCGCAAAGACACGCTCAAGGATTCGCCTGGCGCAAAGAGCGGAGCGGTTTTCAGGTTTCCGGCACGCGCGTGCGCGTGAAAATGACGGGTGAAGATCTCCAAATGGGCTTGCGTGGAAATGTTGAGGGACTCCAGAAGTAGGGAAACCCAAAGGGAATCACTTGTAGGGGTCTCTCATTTGGGTGTGTGTCAAAACAGGTGGAACCCTAAAAAGTGGATTGTTCGTTTGGCTTTCCTTTGAAGCAAGGTGAAAGGGGTCCATTTCGCTTCCTTTTCATCACCTCTTAAAGGATTAAAGAGATCTCTCAAAGAGATATGTTTGAGGGTATCCTTTTGGAAGTGTGTTAAAGCCAAGTCAAAGGGAACACCCATCTGGGAGCGCCCGTTTGGTAAGACATGCTGCCCATGCTTCATGGCTGATGACAACTTCACCCGAATTGCCTGCTTGCACTTTCCGCAGAAAACGCCCGGCTGTTTCTTTGTATATCTTTCCAAGATGCGACTGCTCTCCGCACTTCCATGCTGAACCACGGAGCGAGGGTCTTGATGGAAAAAGATCCAGGGGCTCCAAACCCAGCCGTGAACCTGCGAGTCCTCAGGAAAATACATAATACATAGAAACATATATATATATAATATATACTCGGTTGCGAAATCTGCTCCCCTGCTAAAAGTGACTAACTTTTGGTGGTTTAATACGGAAAACCCATGAGTTGGCAAAAAGTTCTCAAGTCCTAACAGCCAAGCAAAATGCACCAAAGTATATATCCAGTAGTGATAGATTCCCTTTGAAAACCATAAGCTGACCTCAGCTTCCCAGGCGGCCAAAAACTTAGAGCGGCCCTTCCCGCAATTCACCCGCCTAAAGGTGCAAATAGGGCTTCTGCAGAATGCCTGGCCTATTGTGGCTTCATTGAATTGGGAGACAATGCAAATCATGTGCCCTGTTTCGCCCTCAACAAATCAACAAGTAGTAAAACAAAAGGCAACGAGCAATCTCTTGAAGCCTTGCTCTGCAAAAGGGTGTTTCTGGAATGCTACCCGGCCGGCCCCATATTGAAGCACTACCCAATCTCATTCAAACATGGCCCCAACTATGCTGCACATCAACCAACAGGGAACCACTTTTCCGCGGAACCTTGTCACTCAGGCCAAGACCGCGGGGTGAGTCTCTGATCGCGCAGAACGAGCCTCGCCTCCCATCTTTCCGAGAACCCGGATCTGAATCTCCTCCTCTCGCTCGTCCTGCTACCAAGTTGGAAAAAAACATGAAGTGGATCTGTCGGTTTGTTTGAGGCTCGGTACCTTTTGTGTTTCGCTGGTTTAATTTACAAAAAAACAGGAAGAACCACATTGGTGGGTTGCGAACAAACACACTCCACCCGGCAAGAAACAGAAAAAAAACCACAGATTCAGCGGATGGCAGGGGGCTCAGAAACCCATCGGGTGGACCGGCCAAAAAAAAACCGAGCTGTGTTTTTACCACGAAAATGGGTCCAAATACCCCAAAAAGTGACTATATAAATCCGTGAGCTCGGTATGGTGAGGTTCTTTTCTGGCGGTGTCCGTTGAAAGGATCACCACTTTTGCAGGATCCACCCGGGGAAATACCTCGGACCCCCTGTGTTCTGTTTTCCAGAGCATTGATCTCCCGCAACCATTTGGCTCAAGGCCCCTTTTGCAGAATCACGATCATCCGAGCGTGTAGACAAAAGAGCCATTGCAGGCCGCTTACAGCCACCAGGGACAATCCATCCTCCAATCATCCATTACTGGCATATTGGACTCTCTCCGGAATAGATCCAGGGACCAACAACAATAGACCTCTACTACCACACGGTACCAGTTCCCTTCTGGGATAGGCACCTGGGGCAGTGGGCCTCAATTCGTGGTAGCGGAGCGGGTTTTCCGCAGAGATCCAAGGGAAGATGTCATCCGATGGAGAAGGCTTCATGGAAGCCTATTCAAGCATGGCTAAGCCAAGCTATACGGAGGAGACACTCAATTTATCGATGACCGCCAAGCAGCCGCCATCGTACGACGGAAAAGTCAGCTGGTTCAGGTACGAGGAACTCGTGGATGATTGGGTGACAATCACCACAGTAGAAGCATCCAAGCGAGGTCCATTGCTTGAGGGCAGACTCACCGGAGATGCTTACATGTACCAAGCAGTCCTCCAGAATGATCAATTGCAAGATCCTGATGAAGGAGTCAACTACTTCAAGAACACGCTGAAGAAGTACTTTTTGAAAGGTGCGACCAACGTGTATCTCAGTTTCTTCAACCATCGGAGGCAGAACCAAGAGTTCCTCATCTTTACCTCAAAATTTGAGATCCTTCTTATGCGTTTGAAGGCAGCATGGATGGACTTGATGCCAATTTTTACGGCACAGTCCCTATCATTTCGACAGTCCGTACAGGACGCAAATGCAAGAACAATTGCTCGACATCAGCAAGCAGCCGGTGTTCGAGCACCGCCTCCAGCCCTGCTAAATGAGGACGATCCGACAGTTCTCAGACAGTACATCCAAGGAATGCAGGACAGACAGCGGGACGCATTTCCCTTCGGGGATAATCTCATTGCACAGTTTTTCATCATTCAAAGTGACCTGTCAGATCAGCAGAGAGAAAGACTCACAAGTGCAATGTCATTAAGAAACATCTCACTAGAGAATTATTCCTATGAGATGCTGAAGACGCATTACCATGAACTCTTCATCACGACAAGGACATCGATCCAAGATCCATCCATCCGACCTCAAGGAGGCAGCCGAAGCAACACGTTCTTCATCATCGAGCAAGGTGAATACGAAGGCGAAGAAGGCTTCTGGGTTGAGGATGAAGAAGGACTTGAAGGATTCATGTCAAACAACGATGAAGAGGCGTTCTGGGTCCTCGAGGAGAACGATGCGTTCATAGCAAGAAAAGTGTCGGGGCGGAACTTCAAGTTCAAGAAGAGAAAAGGAAAAGGAAAATCAGGAAGCAAAAAGGGCAGTCACCAATGGAAACAAAGGTTATCCATCCTATGAGAATGGCAAAGGAAAAGGCGGACAGGAAAAAGGTAAATCCAAGACGTTCGCAGCCACAGCAGAGAAGACGGAGGAGCAGCCCGCCATCCGGCAGACTGCACCATCCATAGAGCCTACCTATGCCGGTTGGACAGACCAAGACTGGGATCAATCATGGACATGGAACGAACATGGCTGGTACTCATCCCATGAGACACCCAGCACCGGACAAGCGTTAATGGCATTCCATGATGCCGACGTCCTTGAAAAGGGAACTGTACCGATCCTTCTCAGCATCAGCCAGATGCACAACCTCTACATGACCATCGAGCACACACCTCAATGTGACAAGATCACATGCAAGGCTTTTGGCATGAACCGTCAAGCAGTTCCAGTATCCGGTACAGGACATGCACTCGTCGATCTCGCTGGAGTTGCAAGAGTGAAGGCACATGGAGAAATTGCTCGCCAAGGCCTCATCAACTATGTCTATGACGATGATAACAGCATCAAGCTTCCCTCCGGGGATCTCACCAAGAGTGAAACTGTTTGTGCAGCAAAATCATCCGAGACAAAGGAGGACCTAGCAACTCCTAAGATCATTGGGTCTCAAAAGCAGGACCATTGGATCCTTGACAAGAAGAACAAGCAGCTCATCCGTGTGCGCATCATGCCTCGAAAGGCGTTGTTCACACCAAATGGAGCCAAGGAATGTCCAATCAATCCTGATCGCATCAGCCGAGAGCGTACTACGGAAATCATTGATGCATCCGCAGGCGGAGATCCAGACATCCTAGAAGACAATTGGAGACTTACGTCCCAGGCAAACAAACCGAAAATCAACCTGTGGACAGGTAAGACCATTTTCACCTTCGCGGATAATTCGCTTAAGGACGAAGAAGCAGGTTCCGGATCGGCAGCAGACAGGATCATCGACAAGAGGGGCCGGTCGACTATTGAGCCAGATCCCTTCGCACCATCCTCAGAAGAACCAACATCGCTTCCGCTTGCCCTAGGCAGAATCCACAAGCGATTGTCAAATCCCGAAGAGTTGAAGAAGCTCCACCTGCAGCATCATCACATGACGACAGATCAATTTCGATTTAGAACCCGAGCACTTCGTTTGCCGAAATCAACATTCGATCTATTTGACAAAATCCGAAGTGAGTGTGAAGTTTGCCAAGCGGCAAAACATGCACCATCACGAAGCAAGACGAGTGGACTTCGAGCGGACACCTTTGGTGACATGACATTCATTGATCACTGTCAGGTTCCTCTTGGAACGGGAGAACACATCATTGTCTTTGTCATCCTGGATGGAGCAACAACATTGCTCACTGCAGAGGCAGTGACAACTACGCAAGAAGTCGAGAACATCACTGTCCTCAGGAACTATTTTGACCAGTACCACTTGCAGCCCAAAACAGTTGTCGCAGATCAGGCCTTCATGACAGATACGTGGGAACATTTCTATCAGTCCCTTGACATCACTCCGATATCCTTGGGACCGAATACACCATGGCCAAATCGAGCTGAAGCAGCAGTTCGACTCCTGAAGGCACAACTCAAGATCATGCTAAATTCCATCAAGGCAGGCACAGCACCTGCTACACTGAAGAAGGTGACATACAGGCAACTTGTGAAGGCCGCTGCAACTGTCAGAAATCAGACCGTCACCTACGGGGGTGTAACTCCATTGGAACTCGCATTCGGGAGAAGACCAGCAGATCTCATCCAACTTGATGTCGCAACTCCAACACAGTTGACGATTGACAGGAATGAAGAAGAGCTGACAGCTATCCAGATCAAGCAGCTGTCCAAGCAAGCTTTCCAAGAAGCACGTCAATCCGAGGACATCCGGCGAGACCTTGCTCAAAATCTCCGAATGAGTTCAAAGCCTCTTCAGGTGAAGGACAAAGTATTCCACTGGCAGGAAGACAAATCCAAGATTCGTTCCGATGGAAGCAAGGGAGGAATATGGCTAAAAGGAAAAGTCATTTCCATTGAAGGAGCGATGGTAGGACTTGATCTTGGGACTCGACTCATCAAGGTTAACATGACGAAGCTCAGGAAGGATGAAACCATCCCTCCGGGGAAACCCAGAATTGATCTTCTGTTACCGGAAGAGCGAGAATCCTTGCAGAAAGATTCCAAGAAAAAGGAATCATCCGCACCAGCTCCTAAGCCAAGATCCTCAGTGCCATTACGTATCGCGGGAAAAACAACTCCAAAACCTGCAGTACCTCATCCAGCAGAGAACATGTTTGTCGAGGACCTCACATCCATTCCTGAACAAGCACATTGGAATTGTGTACGTAAGGGAAAGATCCACGTTCTCGAGATCTTTGCAGGAAGTGCCAGATTTAGTCAATGCTGTGCACTCTCAGGTCTTAAGGTTGGGACTCCCGTGGACATCCGCACAGGATTTGATGCAATGACATCCAAGGGACGACACATGGTTATGGAGATCATCAGGGAACAAGCACCTGATGTCATCCTCATGGCACCGGTCTGTGGACCGTGGTCAAACATGCAGAACATCCAGCAAGACCAACAGAAAGTTGGAGAGAAGCGAAAACGCTACCTTCCCATGGTTGAATTTGTGGCATCCATTGCGCGGTATCAGTTGAAGCACAGAAGATACTTCATCATCGAAGAAGATACTTCATCATCGAAAATCCTCAGACACCCAGGATATGGTATCTGAAATGTATGCAGCAATTGTTTTCAGATCCATCCGTGACCTGGGGAGATTTCCATTTCTGTGCATACGGACTCAATGATCCTGAATCCGGCCTCAGAAGTCTCAAGCCCACGAGCTTGATGCACTGTTTACCTTCCGAGGTGATGAGACCGATCTTCAGAAGGTGTAAGAATTTTTCCAGCTCAGTCAAGCATGAACACCAACCCCTAGAGGGAAACGCTGGTACCTTCGGAAGCAGGACTAAACTGGCACAGGTGTATCCTTACCAGTTCTGTCAGGATCTCGCGCACATCCTCCTGCGACATTTGCAGGTGAAACCGCTTGACAATGAGGTGTACCTCTTGGAGGACCTTTTTGAACCATTCACCATCAAGCAGGTTGATATCCTGAGAAAGGGGATGGAAGCCATTGACAAGGAGTTCAACATGACCAGCAGCAGTCTTGCAGTCAGAATCCAAGACCTGCCGTTCAACAAGGACGTTCAACCATTGGTCATCCAAGATCCGCTAGTCCAGAAATTCCAGAAGACGATGAAGCAGTACCCACCTGGGACCGAAATCGATATCTTCAAAAAAAAGATCCTAATGACTGGCGATGTCAGAACATGTGGAATGGCTGTAAGAAGTTGAGACAACTGTGCATCTCATCCACTCAGTATGATGCATGCGCCGCATACGTCCACACCATTGGCATTAATATGCCTATCACGTCACCTCCGGACGATGCCATCATATCCTTCTGGCAGCCTGATCAGCTGAATAGAATTTGGGTCTTGCCTGCACCAAAATGCGATTGGGAGCGATATGATCCGAAGACTTGGCATGCTGTGATGTTCTCATCCGTTCATCACTCGTTCACCGATGCGCCGGCCATCAGGCCGATGCCCATCGAGACGGATCCATCGGATCCAACGGATGCACCTCAGCAACCTGACACACAGCAGCCACCTGATCAACCGGACCATCCCAAGACCTCCAACACCTCCGGACGAGAGCATGTCAGATCCTCCTCCGGATCCTCCACATCAGCCTGATCATCCCATGCCGCCAGCACCACGCAGTGTGTCGCCAGACAGTCCAGTAGATCCTCCACTACCGCCACACGACAAGCCTGGCGGAGGAGATGCAGCGCTCAAACGGCAAAAACAGTCCATTTCATCCTCGAGTGGACTCAATCGACTGGGGGGTGATGTCTCTTTGCCGTCACAGTCGCAATCATCTCAGCCAATTCTTCCGACTGTCGTGGTACCTTCACCACCTGCGATTCTTACAGATCCCGAAGCAGAAGATGAAGATCTTGAACTGCCAACACTTGCGCAAGAAGAAGAAACAACCGGCAGTCCATCAAAGAAGCAGAAGACTGGGAAGAAGAAGAAGAAGTCAGATGACAATGATGAGTCATCTGGGCATTCTCCCAGACATGATCCTGCATCTTCATCCAATCACAATCCGAACAATCCAGCGAACTTGCCGGTTCAGTATGAAAGCGAGGAAGAACTGATTCCTCATGTTCCAACCTCATCCGGCACTGGAAGTTCTGAAAGAACCATGAGATACACTGACCAGGAAGATGGAGATTCCGAAGACTCTCAGAGGACCAGATCTTACGATGATCACCAAGCTGATCTCGTTCTAGACGAAGCGCATTGGTCACTCATGACAGCCGAACAGAAGATCTGTGCGAACACCGGATCCTTTACTGTTCCGAGAGATATCGAAGGCAACCCTGTCCTTCTTGGACGTGTGAAAGGGACCTTCAATCCATCGCCCCGATGCGGATTCTCTCATCAGAAATACACAGATCAGAAGCAAGAACATGACCGACGATGACCGTGCACTCTTAGTTTTGTATTCATCCAAGCAAGAATCCTTGAAGGCTTCATCCACATCCGCACTCATTGGCAAGAAGCGGAAGGAAGCAACAGCCACGGAAATAAGAGCTTATCAGAAGCAATTCCTTGAGGCCAAGCAGCTTGAGTGCAAATCATGGCTTGACTATGAAGTGTTCGACCTAGCCGATACACGCAAGATTCAGGTCAGGAACTGGGTCACCGGTCGCTGGGTTTTGACCCTGAAGCGAGACAAAGATTGTAACTTCCTGAAGACCAAGGCTCGCTGGGTCCTCCGAGGCTTCCAGGACAAGCAGAAGAATGATCAGCAGACAGACAGTCCTGCTGCATCCAGGAGTGGCTTCCGCCTTGCAATCCAAGCAGCCTCAAACAAAGGCTGGAATATTTTCCACATGGATTTGAAGACAGCATTTCTCCAAGGCGAAGCATACGATCAGTCTCGTGACATCATTTGTCAGATACCTCCTGAAATGGGATATCCACCACACATTGGAGCGCGCATGAAGAAGCCTGCCTACGGGCTGAATGACGCGCCACGCAGATGGTTCGGCACTCCGTTCATACGGACTAGTGCCAACCCGGGCAGACCGTTGTACATACGTGTACTATGGCAAGCAGCTTCCGAAGCCCGCATTGGTGAGTGAAAAGAAGTCATCCACGACGTTCGATCTCGAAGGAGCAGTTGATTATCTAATGGATCCTGTTTCAGGTAACAATGCCAAGAATCGACACGTTCATGGAGCACTGTCTCTACATGTAGATGATCTTCTTATGACGGGGGATGACGTGTTCGAGAAGGAAATCATGGGACGACTTCGGAAAGATTTTCAGGTTGGTTCCGAGGACAAAAATGATTGCCTCTTCGTAGGACAACGCATCCAATGGAAGCAAGATGACAAGCACGGTTGGTACATCAATGTTCATCAGAACGTTGCCATCGACGAACTGCAGGAGATCACTTTTGACAAACACCTGAAGGACGACACTCCTCTTACTCCACAAATGCATACTGCATATAGAAGTGTCCTAGGTCAGATCAATTGGTTACAGTCGCGAACGCAGTTCCACATTGGTTATCAATTCTCCAGGTGTGCATCCAAGGCATCATCACCAACCATTGAGGACGTTCGCGCCATTAATAAGACAGTCAGAACCATCAAAAGCATCCCGCTTAGCATGAGGTTCTGGCCCCTTCGTGGCAAGACACGCATAGTTGGCTATCCAGATGCATCCTATCGCAACAACGAGGATAAGTCATCCCAACGTGCGCATGTTATTTTTCTTGCAGAAAAGAGATCTTCGCCAGGGCTCATCGAACTCGAGAGGCTCATTGGTCGACTATGAGACGCACAAGATCACCGCCACAACCATGTCCACTACTGTTGCAGAGTTGCATGGACTAATGCGTTGTTACGGTTCAGCATTATTTCTTCGCGGTCTCTGGTCAAGAATACGGGCGAGATTGCAGATGTACATTTCCGCACTGATGCGAATAATCTTGTCACCACAGCATCCACAACACATCAACCGGAACAGAAAGAAACAGTGCATTTGATCCAGATGTTGAGAAAGGAAAGCAACAGCGGACAGATGCACGACCTTGCACATGTACGGAGTGAAGATTGTCTGGCAGATTCGCTGACCAAGCATTCAGCTAAAGCAGACGAGCTCATCAAGGCCGTCCTCACCGGCAATCTCTTGAATGTAGATGCACATCCACCTTTCCGTACTATGTTGCAGAACAAGGCATTCTTGGTTGAGTGGCTAGCACACAACACGAAGCACGGACCCGACATCATTGCCTTTGCAGGAGTCGGTATCGCAGAATCCATGTTTGCTTATTGGGGAACCTGGGCATGATCCGCATGTCCAAGAATTCTGATGCATGAGTTTTCCGTTTTGCACATTTTCAATTCCTCAATCCCGTGATGCGCGTGTTTGCACTTGACCCATTTTGAATCTCAAGAAATATGTGTCTGCATCCGCAGCCACTCTCGGTTTACAACCAATCCGACCTTTGCAATCTTGTATGCTAGATCACTTTGAAGACATGCCCGTTCTCAACCTGATCTTCGGACGATCCAGCGCTGCGGCACCTGTGCCAAAGCCAATGATCAAGAGACGGGCATCACCGTTGAAGGAATCCCCTGCTCGTGATGAGGAAGATGAGACATCCGACTGCCCCATGGAGCAAGTCGCCGATGAGAATCCATCTGCCTCTCAGCAACCCGAGAATGTCAACATGGAGCAGGTTGATTATGATCGAGATTCCGACGACGATGATTCAGATGAAGAAAGGCATCCTCCCGCAGGAAGGCCTATGTCAAAGGCGATGCCACCTCCGAGACTCGTTCCAAAGTCACCACCACCAACATTGAGGCTTGTCTCCAAGGTCAAGCCAGCACCGAAGAACATCCTGGATGAAGAGACGGAATCCGACAATTATCCTGGTGATTGACCTGCACTTCCAAGGCGACCAGCGATGCGGCCTGTTCTCACATCCAATGATCGGTGGTTTGTGACAGATGGAACGGATACAGACATCAGCCTCCAGAAGGAATCCGTCCACCCAGGACCTTTCGGAAACTCAAAATTCCTGACCTTTGTGCACGAGTACTACAGGGAATGCTCAACCATCCTCGATGTCAATCCGGATTTCCATTTCGTTCCTGAGCACGAGAGACCACATGGAGGTAAGGTATTCTGGCTTAAGGCCAGATTCAACGATTACTGGCAGCCAACACTCCAAGGTGAAGGACCTTATGCGCAGAAGCAATACATGGACTTCATCAAGAAGGTCTACAGCATCTGCAGCTATGCCAATGCTCAATCCGAAGTTTATGGAACCGACATCATCCCGATGGTATGCCACAACGGCAACATTGATCTCGAGAAGACAGTCCAGAATGTCGAGCAGGTTTGCAAATACTTCCGCATTGATCCCTCCAAGGCGAAACAGATCACAGATCTCATCCTCTGGCGAATTGAGAGAATGAGCAGATCGTTTTCCGGATGTCTTCGACATGATCCAAGGCATGGAGTTCATAAGGAATGCAAACGACACGTGGACATGGGTCCTGATGGATCCGTCGAGCTCTATGACGCACTGACCTGTATCACACATGCCAGGAACTTCATTGGAAACAAGCCAGGACTTCTCTTGATGGCTATGTTCCCGAGTTATGGAAAATCACGATTCGAAATTGCATTCGTGTTTCCATCCGTGGACGGGACATACAACGAGAGCAAGGCACGGGGAGAAATTGTTCCAAGGAACCGATGGATCGACAAGCTCAACACAAGATCCGCACAAGATGCACTCAGGCCAGATGGCAAGGACTTCTATATTGATCCAGAGATGGAGTTCTATGTGAGATGCAACAGCGGACACACACGGCAAGTCGAGATCCAATCCATTGGACGACCCCTCCCTGTATTCTGAGCAGCAGAAAGAGCCTCAATACGACGAACCGGACTATGATCTACCAACGGATTCCATTCCGCCAAGTCCGCATCCGTCAAGATCCGAGGCACCTCATGAAGATGAAGGCACAGCTCAGCCCAAGCACAGAATGCGAAGGCCGGCACCACCATCCATTGAAGAAGAGAGGAAAATCAAGCCGTTCGCGAAGAAGCCCATCACCTTCATGTTCCATGCAACCTATGGAAGTCAACTCTATAACATCATGGAGCACGGGCTCAAATCTGGGAAGGCCCAGTCAAACCCTTCGGGGAGAATGCACGTTCACATGGCATGCATTGATGACGTCATCCTTGAAGACGATGAGTCAGAAACAGCATTGACACATGTGCCAACAGGAAGAGATGCGCTGTTGATCCTAGAATTTCTAAAGGACAACGAATACGGCATCCGACTCTCCGAAGAGCGAACCGCGTTGACAGACAAGTCCATCGAGGTAAGGAACATTGTTGCGGCTTTTGAACCCGATGGCACCCTCATGGCGAGCAACAAGTGGATCATGAAGAAGCACCTCGATCATGAAGATTACGAGATGTACGACACCAAGACCCGCGAATTCGCCGATGCCTTCTTCAAGCATGTGAATTCCACCAAGGAGAAAGATACATCATCAGAGACCAAGAAGAGACGGCATTCCACCGATCAGGACGAAGTTGAAGAAGAGACGATGGAACCCTCCGGGGAGAGATCCGTCAGGCCAAAAAATATCACCATCCAGAGAACCTAGATGAGTTCATTCAAGAACTCAAAGGAACCTATCTCGACACAGATATGAACAAGAAGGACGCAGAGGAAGAGCTCGAGGAGACCAAGGCAACCCTCTCCCGATTCATGACCAAGTTCAACAAGAATCCAAGAAAAGCTCATCCCAACTTGACAGAGTGCGAGAGAGCCTCATTGGCACATGTCGATCCCGACGTCAATCTTGGAGAAGAAGAATTCTACTTCTCTCATCAAGGAGAATGTCCCACCATTGAGGAGTACGAGCGAGCTCAGCCAGAATCCGGATATCCGATCAAGCTTCCGCTTGGATTGAAGAAGCTCAGATCACATGATGACCTGGAACTCATCCGAGCTTATGCGATCGCTGATGCAGCCGACCGACCGTCCTCCTGTGGACTATCTCAAGATGCATGAGTTCACCTCATCCCTAGCGATCAACATGCTTACATTGAACCATGGAAACCTCACAAGGAATCCAAAGCTGGATGGCAGGGAGGTGTACAACATGCCGATGAAGGATCGACCGATTGTGAAGATGATGATGCAGAGCAGCGCACACACCCTATGTTTGAATGAGGCAGACGCATTCTTCAGTCCTAATGATGAGAAATCCAGGGAGCTCATCAAGACGTTCATCCGATATGGTTACAAGGGCATCGTGATCAAGCAATGGTCATCCAGACCGATCGCATGCTTTGTCCGTGGCGGACCCTCTGCAAGAGTGGAACTTTTGGCAAGATACATCTCCACCAAGAGTCAGAATTGGGGAACTACATTCGGAATGTTCAGATGCTTTTTCGGAATCGAAGGAAACTGCACTGATCCTGAATATGACACACCGACCTCCGATTGTTTGGCAACTACGGGAACATCCATGTTCGAAGAGTCCAAGAAGTATATCGGACCGAGATTGCCAGCAAGAACCAGTGTTCAAGGATATGGTCGAAACAAGGAGATCGTCGTTCTCCACATCGAGCAGAGTGAGGAATTTCGTGGCATGATCCCGAAGTCATCCGACAGGTCACATCCTGAGTTTGACGACCGCCGCATCACGAGGGCAGATCTCCCTTTTGCAACAATAGGAGTTTTCCACATTCATCCCTCCATCAGCCATGGAGCAGCACGGGAAGATCTTCAGAATGAAATCATGCCGCTCGTGACCTTGTACCAATGCGATGCAATCACCGGAGACGCCAACAAGGCGGCAAACACCTACAGCAAACTCCAGCACGTCTATAATCCGGACAACGGTCTCGTGAACATCCTCATGAGGAAATATCAGAGACTGTGGAATGGAACGAAGAATTTGCCACTCGTGGACAGAATGGAGTATGCAATGGAGACTTCGTGCACCTTGAAATCCATTATCCGTCATCACCTGTACATGAAGTGTGGATCAGGATATGATCGAACTTTCCCAGATGTGATGATGACGTTCGTATTTGGATGGGGCAAGACGAACATCCAACAGGCATTCCGGCAGGAAGAGATGAACGGCATTGACGATGAACAACTGGAACTCATGCGGAACGATCCCACTAAGGCCATCTTCGATTATCAGGTCTCATCCGCAGAGCGCTACAAGCACATGAACAATGACATGTTCATGAACGGCTCACAGGACTCCGACTTGCACAGTCCCCTCATGGTTTACATCCGCAGCAAATCTGCAACCAGACAACGCAACTTTGAGACATCCCAGGAGTATCTCAGGAAGAAACAAGCCTGGACCAAGCAGGAGTACAAGGATTACAACAACCAGTGGGGACAGAAGCAGTGGAAGGACTACAGCGCCTCGACCTGGAATGATTTTGGAGACTATGGCAGTCAATCCGACAGCAGTCGCCGATGGTATCGCTGATCCGACTGACCATGGAGATTCACACCCTCGCCGTCTACAAGACTATACCATGAGTGAGGAATCAATAGTTTCACAATCGTCCCGCGTGTACATAGCGTTGTACATCAACCTTTTGATACGACTAGGTGTCCCAAAAGAAGCGTACATAGTGTTTTCCATTTCGAAAGCCACGACATTTCATCCGAGCAGAAAAGAGGATGAATCCGGCAATTTTAACATACATGGCTACGGCACATAGCATGGCTACGGCATACATCTAGGCTACGGCATGCATCTAGGCTACGGCCAAAGGCCAAGAAGCCAATAGTATTTCATACTTTGTGCTGGAGATCAAAAGAAATTTGTGTCTGTTTTGTGTTCTGTATTCCAGAGCATTGATCTCCTGCAGCCATTTGGCTCAAGGCCCCTTTTGCAGAATCACGATCATCCGAGCGTGTAGACAAAAGAGCCATTGCAGGCCGCTTACAGGATTATTCACAGAACAATCCACCAGGGACCTCCAATCATCCATTACTGGCATATTGGACTCTCTCCGGAATAGATCCAGGGACCAACAACAATAGACCTCTACTACCACAGGGTACCAGTTCCCTTCTGGGATAGGCACCTGGGGCAGTGGGCCTCACCCTCCCCCCCGCCATCGTTCAGGAATCTAGGACTAAAAAACCCGGCGGAAATTCTCGCGGCACCGGGCAATATGGGGCTACAGCCTGCTTGGTTGCGTAGTGTTTCAAGGGACAAGAGGAAACCGAGTGTTCCAACCTCGAAGACAACCCTTTTTGGCGCTTTTTTGGAGCTGAGCCTTTGTGGTTGGCTTGTATAAAGGAAAGCCAACAGGAAACCAAGTAGATTGCTTGACAGATTGATAGCTCGTCAGAAGCGCGACCGCCAGCATGCACAACAGGCGAGATAAACAGATCGCCTAGCAGGCAGCTTTTTTGGAGCTGAGCCTTTGTGGTTGGCTTTTATAAAGGAAAGCCGACAGGAAACCAAGTAAATTGCTCGACAAATAGATAGCTCGTCAGAAGCGCGACAGTCAGCATGCACAAACAGGCAAGATAAACAGATCGCCTAGCAGGCAGCTTTTTTGGAGCTGAGCCTTTGTGGTTGGTTTTTATAGAGGAAAGCCAACAGGAAACCAAGTACATTGCTCGACAAATAGATAGCTTGTCAGAAGCGCGACAGCCAGCATGAACAAACAGGCGAGATAAACAGATCGCCTAGCAGGCAGGTTTTTGAAGCTGAGCCTTTGTGGTTGGTTCTTATGAAGGAAAGCCAACAGCAAACCAAGTACATTGCTTGACTGATTGATAGCTCGTCAGAAGCGCGACTGCCAGCATGCACAAACAGGCGAGATAAACAGATCGCCTAGCAGGCAGCTTTTTTGAACTGAGCCTTTGTGGTTGGATTTTATAAAGGAAAGCCGACAGGAAACCAAGTAAATTGCTCGACAAATACATAGCTTGTCAGAAGCGCGACAGCCAGCATGCGCAAACAGGCGAGATAAACAGATCGCCTAGCAGGCAGCTTTTTTGGAGCTGAGCCTTTGTGGTTGGTTTTTAAAAGGAAAGCCAACAGGAAACCAAGTAAATTGCTCGACAAATAGATAGCTCGTCAGAAGCGCGACAGTCAGCATGCACAAACAGGCAAGATAAACAGATCGCCTAGCAGGCAGCTTTTTTGGAGCTGAGCCTTTGTGGTTGGTTTTTATAGAGGAAAGCCAACAGGAAACCAAGTACATTGCTCGACAAATAGATAGCTCGTCAGAAGCGCGACAGTCAGCATGCACAAACAGGCAAGATAAACAGATCGCCTAGCAGGCAGCTTTTTTGGAGCTGAGCCTTTGTGGTTGGTGTTGTAAGGGAAAGCCAACAGGAAACCAAGTAAATTGCTTGACAAATAAAGCTCGTCAGAAGCGCGACAGCCAGCATGCGCAAACAGGCGAAGATAAACAGATCGCCTAGCAGGCAGCTTTTTTGGAGCTGAGCCTTTGTGGTTGGTGTTTATAGAGGAAAGCCAACAGGAAACCAAGTACATTGCTCGACAAATAGATAGCTTGTCAGAAGCGCGACAGCCAGCATGAACAAACAGGCGAGATAAACAGATCGCCTAGCAGGCAGCTTTTTGAAGCTGAGCCTTTGTGGTTGGTTCTTATGAAGGAAAGCCAACAGGAAACCAAGTACATTGCTTGACAGATTGATAGCTCGTCAGAAGCGCGACCGCCAGCATGCACAAACAGGCGAGATAAACAGATCGCCTAGCAGGCAGCTTTTTTGAACTGAGCCTTTGTGGTTGGTTTTTATAAAGGAAAGCCGACAGGAAACCAAGTAAATTGCTCGACAAATACATAGCTTGTCAGAAGCGCGACAGCCAGCATGCACAAACAGGCAAGATAAACAGATCGCCTAGCAGGCAGCTTTTTTGGAGCTGAGCCTTTGTGGTTGGTTTTTAAAAGGAAAGCCAACAGGAAACCAAGTAAATTGCTTGACAAATAAAGCGCGACAGCCAGCGTGCACAAACAGGCGAGACAAACAGATCGCCTAGCAGGCAGCTTTTTTGGAGCTGAGCCTTTGTGGTTGGTTTTTATAAAGGAAAGCCAACAGAGAACCAAGTAGATTGCTTGACAGATTGATAGCTCGTCAGAAGCGCGACAGCCAGCATGCACAAACAGGCGAGATAAACAGATCGCCTAGCAGGCAGCTTTTTTGGAGCTGAGCCTTTGTGGTTGGTTTTCATTGGAAAACCAACAGGAAACCAAGTAAACTGCTCGACAAATAGATAGCTCGTCAGAAGCGCGACAGCCAGCATGCACAAACAGGCGAGATAAACAGATCGCCTAGCAGGCAGCTTTTTTGGAGCTGAGCCTTTGTGGTTGGTTTTTATAAAGGAAAGCCGACAGGAAACCAAGTAAATTGCTCGACAAATAGATAGCTCGTCAGAAGCGCGACAGTCAGCATGCACAAACAGGCAAGATAAACAGATCGCCTAGCAGGCAGCTTTTTTGGAGCTGAGCCTTTGTGGTTGGTTTTTAAAAGGAAAGCCAACAGGAAACCAAGTAAATTGCTTGACAGATTGATAGCTCGTGAGAAGCGGATATCCGCAGCTATTTGGAAGGTTGGGATTGTCCCTAACCTTCCTCAATCCCCGCATTTTGACTGTGGCTCAATTGGGGGTCCAAGCTCAACAACACCTGAACAAATAAAAACAATAATAATAATAATCATCAGAATAATAATAATAATAATAATAATAATAATAATGGAAAACATATTTCCAATAGTGATAGATTTACTTTAACACCAACAAGGCAACAAAACAACATATTCTTAAGCAAATGGAAGTTGTTGGTGTTTCAAGGGACACCAAGAGGAAACCGATTGGGGTCCAACCGAGTCCAACCCTCTTCGGAGGTTGAAAGAGATCCGGTGCAACCGGAGAGATATGGCCGTCTGCGACAATTTCCTTTTGCTAAGATGAATTCCAAGACACAAAACCCCACATTTACAGCCCTTGTTCCTTTCTCAGATACCTCCAAGCCGTCCATCAAGACTTTTGTCCATTCAAACTTGGGTGCTGTAGATCCCCCAGCAAAAACTATTTAACTTGCTAAATTTGAAATCTGTCTAAAGGGATTCCAACAAGTTTTCCAGTCTAAAGATCCGTTACCCAACAGCAGTAAAAACAACACCCAACTCCCAACCCGTCGGCCGAAGCGACCCGGATTCGTTCTGACTCCGGTCCTCGGGGTCTTTGCGGCCACAGAGCTCGGCGCGGTAAGCCTCCGGGACCGCCCGCGCGTGCGCGTGCGCGTGCGTTTGGTTTGACGTCGCCCAGGAGTCAAATGGCCATGGGTAAGCCAAATCGGTGAGCCCCCAGGGAACGGGACCCAATCCAATCCAACCACTAGAAAAGGTTCAAAAATGGGTGGTGCACCCAAAAGGTACCATTGGTTTTGACAACCAGAGCCAAATGGAACAGGCTGGGCACGTCTTGTTTGAGGTTGGACCGCCAAATGGTTTCGGCTTTCCCGTTGTTCCTTTGAATCCAACCGACAAGGGGGTACCCTCGAAATAAAACATACCCATGTAGTTCCATGGATAGCTTCCCCATTTTCAGCTGGCCGATGGGAGAAGCAGCCAGCACCCTGTTTCACCCGTCAAAGGGAAACCAACACGAAACCAGCAACCTCACTTCCTGAGTTGATTGGCCAAAAGAGTCCAAACTTTTTGTTTACCACCAAAATGGTCTTCCCAAAAAGTGACTAAAGTCCATGAACTCAGGGAGTGAGCAACACTTCCAAATCCCTATTTTGAGACACAGGACGGGATTTCTCATGGGTGTTGGTCCAAAATAGGAAACTAACATGGCTTGCCCTGGTAAATGGCTTGCCCAGGACCAAAAAACCTGCGGTCCAATTCCTGGTGTGATTTTGCCCCATACCCATTTAGGACCTGAAACAGGTGGCCTCAAGGTCAGGGCTCTCGTGGCCATCCCGATCAGAAGCGTTCATAACCCACAGCCATGGTTATCCCCATCAAACGCTACGTCCATAACCCAGAAATACATGGGTCCCATTGGTCCACCAAATAAATGGCTACGTACCACGAAACTAAAAGTTCATATGGGTTCACACCTGTGCTGTCAGGGTTCTGATGCTAACAGCTTGACCTTCCGCGGGTTACCAGGGAAATGCCCCGCCAAACCGAGCAGGGAATGGTTGGGAACCAGCAAGACACCAAGGGGTTCGACAGACTCAATTCCAGCGCCTGAAAGACGGATCGGAACCTCAAGTAAAGGATGTACATAGGTTATCTCCCCATAACCTTCATTTGCTGAAGTCCCCCGGAAAAAGAAGAAGAAGAAGAAGAAAGAAAACAATCGAATGCCAGCAGTGATACATTTCCTTTAAAACCAACAGGGGAAAACATACATATTCTTAGGCAAATGGAAGATAACATAGGGGAGAACCACCCAGGCTATGTGCTTTGTATCAAGCTATCCATGCGGTTGATACCAAACGCAAGCGCAATGTCCTCTACCTCCCGTTAAGTTCAAAGCAAACCCACTGCAAAACTAGGGCATGTGGGTATTTCATGTTTACCCCCTGCCCAATCAATAAATAATGGTGTTCTTCCGTTGAAACAAACTCCAACAACAACAAAAGCAGGTTGCACCAACAAACCAAAAAAACAAAACGAGTCACCCATTTCCAGGCGGGCTACTTTGAACCAGCCGTTTCACCAGTTGATTCAGTTCCCTGGCCTTTTCCTGAGAAGGTCCCCGGACCAATGACATTAGTTCAGTTGCACACTTGGGTGGCTTGCCTTTTGTGGAGGTACGCTTTTGGTGGTTTAAAAAGGGACCAATAGGAAACCGAAGCCATTTTGGAGCTCCCCTTAAAAAGGACAGACCCAATGCCATGTGTATTGGTGGGAAGCTATCCAAATAATTCGTTTTGCTACTGCAATGTTTTAGAGGAGACCCCCAAATGATTGCTTGGCTTAAAACCAGAGAATCAAGGGCTACCCACAAGAAAAATCCAACCTGCGCCGGCAAATTCGGCATAAATGATGCGAGACCCAGGCATTGCCAACCAAACATCGTTCCACTGGGGTTGCCTTGTCTTCTGGGACCACTCCCCCCGAACTCCAATCAACCCCTCCCCCCACAAGGAAACAAAACAAAAGCGGCTAACCAGCTGGGGGTGAACAAGCAGCCGCAAAATAAGTTCGCCTCAAACTAGTCTAGACCTCAACGAATGACTGGTGAGTCAGCTCCGGATCAGCTCAAGCTTTCCCTGTATCGACAAAAGAACTAGCCGTACCGGAAAATGATACAACTGAAAGGCTATTAGTTTTGATTTACATGGGGATTCCTGGCCACCCAGTTTGGAGGGCATTCCTCATTGAAATGCATAGCCAGAACTGTCAAACTGCAAAGCGGCCTGATGCTAGCTGCCCTTGAAGAGTTGGTTTGCTTTCCCTTTTGTAACAAAGAGGAGGGTTGGTAGTAAAATGGGGGAACCCCTATACTGAGGGTGGTGCCTTTTCTTTTGAAAGGGGGCGCCGGCAACGCCCAGGAGGAGACGAGCACACATCATGCATCTTACTGGCTCTTAGGCTCATCTCCTGTCTTCTCCTAGCTAATATAACCCCATGAAACACGTGCCATGATCAAAACATGGACCGGGCTTTGATTGTGGACATGAAAATTACTTGCAGCAGGACATTTGTCGGAAGAGGCGGGGTATGTTGCATACCGCCAAACAACATGTTGACTGGGGCGAGAGATGTCATAGCAAGAACCGGTATCAAAGGCATACACCCCAAGCCAAATAGGAGAACAGAGGGACAGCACCTATTTACCTCTGGGAATCGTCCCTCGCCTCCAATTACCCGGGTGTCGAATTTTTTGGACAGCTCTAAGTGGTTGAATTCCTTTCGGCCGCTCTTTCCACCCCAAAAGGGTGCAGGAATTTAGGACACTTCCTTTACTCTCCCTTTCTGGGCAAATCGCTACCTCAAAACTACATTGGAATTCGGTCTTGGCCCCAAAATGGTGGGGTGAGTTCCTTTTGTTTTTTTGTTACTTTGAGGGCTTCAGGTACTCAAGGTACGAGTGGAAGTGGACATTTCAGGTGGCCACCTCTCGGCCCGGACCTGGAGACGGGTTACGCTTTGGGCACCTGGAGACCTCGTTGAAGTTTGGACCAGCCAACGAGCCAACCAACCGACCCACCCACCCACCAACCGACCGAACCGACCAACCAGCCAACCAACCGACCAGCCAGCAAACAAACGGAAAGCTCTTTCGAACTGCGCTCCAAAAAGCTCGCATCGAGTCTCTCCCGCCTTGGGATTCTTCCAATGCACCGCTGCTAGCGCCGCTGCACGCGAGAGACGTTGTACAGCCCAGCCGTAGTTTCCGGAACCTCGAGACGCCGTGAGTGAAATAGAAAGGGACCCCACAAGGAAAAATATAATATTATATCTAGGTCCTCCAGTTTTCAGAGGTTAGAACAAGGGCACCCGATTTTTTGCTGGACGTCTATTTTAGTAGGGGAACCCTCCCCCAAAAAAAGGGGGCAAAAGGGCACTACTGAGAGACCTAGGTTTTTCACTCGGATGGGCTTACTCCGGTACTACGGCCCACGGTGGCAGCTTTCCCCCCAAGTAGCAAGCCGGTTCTAAGAGTCTTGCGGATCAAGGCTTCTTTCGATGAGAGGGAAAATAAAATGAAGGGTCCCCATAAATGTACATGTTGTTACATTTTGCAAGATTTTGAGGGTCCTTATTAATGTACATGCATGGCCGGCGCGGCGCTGGCACGCATTTTCCTCAGCGACAGCCAGGTCTGTCAGACAGGTGAGAAGAGGGGCACCGCGTGCCACTCACCGTAGTAGCACAAGGCACGATGGTCCATGGAGGGCCCTGATGCACACAGAGGCAGTGACTGCCAAGTGCAGCATGGCCAGGCGGCCCAAGAAGTGCCTGCGTAAGAGCTACATTGGGCGGGATGGGCGGGCAGCCAAACGCTGCGTGTGCTGGCTTGATCATGCATGCAAGGACATGCATGGCCGGCGCGGCGCTGGCACGCATTTTCCTCAGCGACAGCCAGGTCTGTCAGACAGGTGATAAGAGGGGCACCGCGTGCCACTCACCGTAGTAGCACAAGGCACGATGGTCCATGGAGGGCCCTGATGCACACAGAGGCAGTGACTGCCAAGTGCAGCATGGCCAGGCGGCCCAAGAAGTGCCTGCGTAAGAGCTACCACAAATGCCTGAAGCCGCAGCAGCTTGGAAAGGTGGCGCGCTTCCGTCCTGGAGCGGCGGAAGGTCACTCTATGGCCGACAACGGCGCTGCAGGCTGAGAGGCTGAGGCGTGCGCTAACAATATGGGCAGGAGTCTTGCTGCACCTATGACACGGGAACGGGATGGCTGGGATAGCTTCAGGAGAGAATTCTCGGCTGCAACCTCTTGGAGGTAATGCTCTAAAGTCTGGAGGTGTCGCAGTCTCATGGACCACAGCAGGTCAACGAGAGGCATGCCCGAGTGGTAGGCATGCACAGCTCCACCACCACGTAACCCGCCTGGGGTGAGGGAAGCGCTCTTAGGGATAAGCAGGGCTTCAAGTATAGCATCCCACCTTCGCCTGTAGGTGGCCGCCGAAGCGGGGTACAACAAAGAGGTTGGCTCTAAGTCCGAAAAAGCCAGCTCACACAACTGTACACAAACACCTGAGGTTATTTTGGAATGCTGAATGAGGCCCCCCCCACGGTGCCGAGTCTTCGCCTTTTCAATCCTGAAGAAAAGGATCGGCTTGTCGAAAGAGAGCAAGTCCGTGGGCAACAGCAGGTCCTGCCTTCGGCCGGCCAATGGCTCACCGGGTCTCATAAGGCCAAAGAAAGCAAGGGCCGTCAAGGCGGCCCATCGTACCCAGCCCCACCCAAGGGCAGTGCTGAGCATTGCATCCAGGACAGGCTTAGCCAACGGGGTGCGGTGGCGCACCGGATTGACTCGCTCCCAACGGGTAAGCAAATCCCAAGCTAAAGGCAAATATGGGCGAAGGTGCAATGCATTCTTTTGGTAAAAAGCGAGCAAATGGCGGTACAAGTACGCGGGCTTATTAACACAGAACAAGTGATTACCGTATGCTCTCAAGATATGGCAAAGAAGCACGGGGCACAACCGGGCGGCTTGCACACAAGGGGCACTAAGCTCTGCTGCAAGCCAATCCTCAAAAGCACTCACAACGCGGCTTTGTAGTCTGGCTGTGGCGGGGGTTACTAGCTGTACATCCTCCAACCCTCCCTGAGTAGACAAAGGGGGTCCGGGGTTTTTAGCCTCGCCTATATGGTTAGCCTCCGACCCAGAACAGGCCACACTGGCTGCGGCATTGCTTGTGCCGCTGGATTGCACTAGGCTGAGATGGACCCCCCGGGCTAGTGATTTGCACAACCCGGCGGGGTAGGCCTCGGCAAGCTTGGTCCAAGCACAGCGCCTAGCTTTGCAGTACCCTTTAAGGTGGATGTGGGGACCCTTACACTGGCACAGGGTACGAGTGTCCCTAAGGGCACAGCTTGTAAGGAACCGGGTCCGCTTCCGCCAAGGGGTCGAGAACCTACACTGGTCCACCGTGAACCAACCAACGCTGGCGGAACAAGCCAGCTGCTGAAACTCGTGCAAATCCCACATGAAGCTGAGCCAGGGATTCTCAACCCAGAAAACAATACCCAGGTGCAAGGCTTGTGTCATGAATGCGGCGACCCACACTGCCAGCTGATTGCCAAGCTTTACCTTGGCTTGCATGTTACTGCTCACGCCACTGAAACCGTAAGGGGAGGCCCGGGATCTAACCGCAGGCCTCACTGCGCGTGAAAAACTTGCACACACGGGAGCAGCGGAGACGGAAAGGAAGAGACCGCTCTGCAAAAGCCGCTGCAGGAAAAGCTGCACTCTAGGGTCACTAAGGTCCTCCTTTGGTGAATGCTTCAAGTCAAAGCACAGCACCCAGCACTGCGATGTGTCGGCAAGTGCGGTAGCGCCCCCCCTCCAACCCGAAAACAAATCCAAGCGCCCCTGACGGTGAAACACATCGGCACGACTCCGGCCCCTCGGGAACACAAACTGGTCGGCCGGAATGGTTTCGACGAGATTGCGGGCGTCCGGAGTTAGAAGGCAGCTGTATTTATGTTCGGGTAGGGGCTGCTTTACAGGGCTCGGGCCGGCGCAGCGCCGCTTTGTGCTGAGGCTGAACTCCTGGCGTCGAGCGTTCCTGCGACTTTCAGAGGGCAGTGCCGGAACGTCCTTCCCTGCAAACAGGGGGACCTTAGCAAGTGAGGGGGGGTCCAGACGCTGCTCCCTGAGAAAATGGTCGAGCTCCTCAAAGTCCCCGCTTCGAGCCAATTGGAACCACTTTGCGGGCAAAGGCTTAGGGGGTCGCACACTCCGGCCCCGCGTCGGGTCGTCAGCTGGATTCAGGGCAGTGGGTAGATAGTTAAAAAATGAGTACACATTACCACCAAGAAGAGCAGGCAAGTGTCGGCGCATCTCACGATTGATGCAGGCCGATGCCGAGCGGCCCTTGATGACGGCACCTAACACCACTTGCGAATCTGACCCAACAAGGAGCCGAGTGTTTGGCGACTCCCTGCTCCGCCGCTCCTCTGCAAGAAGGACTCCCTTTAGCTCGCTTACATTTATGTGGGCCCCTGGTCTGGTCCTAACACAAGTTTGCTCTTGAAAGGGACAATGCTCTGCTACGGCACTCCAAAGTGGATGGCTACGGTACACAACTCCATCAGGTAGCTCTTCGCTGGGAAGGAGCAGGCCTTTTGACCGCTCCCAAGCGCGGGCTGGGGAGAGCAGCCTTGTCCACGCAGGGCGCCGCAATGCATGCCGGGGCATCTCCCTGGCAAGCTCAATGCCAATGGTGGACGACACAACTGCAATGGCTTGGTCCGAGGCATCAACGGCTACAAACTCCGGGAGGCTACTGGCCCTCAAGTCACTACAAGCTAAAGGGGCAAGCACTACCCAAGTCCACAACTCGTCCACCATGCTCGGAGTCAAGGCGAAAGGCACACCGTACCTGTGGGAATGGATGCAGCTAAACACTTCATCAAGCAAGGCCATGAGTCGCCGCCTGAATTGGAAAACGGCCGTCCAAGACCCACCCAGGATCTCCATCAACTCCCTATTAGCCCAACCGATCGATGCAACTCGGGCCGTGACCGATACGAGGGGCAGCACACGACTAAGCTGAGCACGGATAAGGCCACTGCTGCCACAAAGCGACGCTCCCCAGAAAGAGCCTTTTAGCTCGTCCCTGAAAGCTTTCTTTGCGTTGCGACTGAGGCCCACAGCGGAATAAATCTCGGTCATAACGTCTGCAAGGATGGCTGCACGGCTGGGCTGGGGCAGAGGGGAGAACGGGCTCGGCTGCCGAAGGGTTAATTCAAACAGAACCAAATCGTCTATAACGATGCCGACTGCATGCTCCCCCCTCGGCCAAACCCCGTGCATAGTGACCAGACTACCCCGAGTGGCTAGGCCATGAGCAATTGCTAGCTTAGCGTGGGCTTCCTGTCCAAACTCTACTGAATTTAGATCCCCCATCGCCATCGTTGCTAAACAGGGGACCACTGCGGTTGCACCTTCAAGCGACTTATCCCAACAACGGAACTTCCTGGCCTCGGCTAAGGAAAGGGTAATGGCTAGGGAGTTCCGACATTTGCGTTGGGCACCGATCCTATAAAAATAGTAATAATCGGTCAAGTCTTCGCCTGAGACCCGGATGTCACGATCGGCCGGCAGCTCAAGGTACAACAGTGGGTAGAAGGAGCCTAGGGTGTTTGTCCAGGTATTGAGACCGGGCTCAAGGGAATTTGGACCACGGGCGTCCAAAATCAGGCGGTCCCTCTCCAAGCTCTTAGTAACTGCAAACAGACCTGAACGGTGGGACATCCTGGCTTCACGTGCGTCCACCAATGACAGGCGGTCGGAGGAATCAAGGAGATGCAACAGACGCAAGGCTTCGGGCCTATCACAATGCACACGGGTCTGCACGAGAGGCTCTGTTGACAACTCGGGCTTTACTGCAAAGTCAAGTGGGCGCTGGTACATCTCCAAAGACGGACCTCCAAGGTATGGTGATGGGTCAAAACTGGGCCGCCCAGAGAAGGCAAGGCGGTCTGTGCGAATGGGCTTTGCAACCTGGGCGGCTGGTGCTTGACCGACCAAGGGCCTCACTTTAGGGGCGCTTTGGGGTTCGGCACTGACTCCATGGCGAGCGTATGTGCCGGCGAGTCGTGTGCCGCATGCTGCTCGGCGCAAGGCTTCCACGCTGAATTCAACGGTTTCAAACTTTGAGGCCGATCGCCCCATGTCCTGGGCGGTCACTGCTGGGGCATCACGCCAATCGCCCAGGAGCCGCCGGAGCCGATGGACTAAGCCCCACTGTTTAGGGCTCAGCCTCCGGTGCCACACGAAGTCGGGCGGGGGTGAACGGGGCTGTCCAAAGTGAAGCCAATTCAACACAACGATTATTATGCTGATGCAGAGCTTCACAAGGTCGGGGCTACCCTCCCACAAGTGTGAACTTCGGCCCAACAAGTAAGGCAGCGGCATGGGCCACAGAGCTCCTGGGGTCCCGCACTCTGCGCGCGGGGCAGACACTGGCTGAGTGGCACTGAGGAAAAAGCGCCTGAGGTTAACTGAGGCGCTGTGCAAAATATGTCTAATTAAAGAGGCCCACAGGGCTCGGGCATGCACGGTGCTGGCTGACGAGCCCGGGACTGTATTTGGCAAAAACGGTTCACCCGAGCCTGGCGTCCTCGGCTGGTCAGTGCATGCTCTTCTCACGGGGCGGCTGGCTCGGGGGCCAATGGCTGGCTCCCTGGGCCCTTGCCCTTCCCCTTTGGCTTGGGAGGGCGTGTGTCTCCCCGAGGCTTGATCTGTTCGGGGTTGGGCTGCTCTCCATGAGGCTTGGCACGCTGGGAGAGTTTCTTCCTCTTGTCGAGGAAGTCCTCGATCTCCTTCAGCTTCCACAACAACAGGTCCAGCCACACAGGCTCTGCGAGCTTTGTGAACGGTGTCTCGGACCCCTCCGGGAGACGGTGATGATTGAACGCCGAGAAAGGAGGACTCTCCTCGAGCGAGAGCTCGCCTGCGAGAACCCACGAGCCTCGATCCACAGCTAGCTGGTCCCCCTGAGCAACCAACAACGCACACCTGGCTCGGGCTTGGGCATACTCCTCGTTCATGAGACAATCCCAAACCCCCGCTATTCCCCAAATGAAGCGTATGTTGGTCTGATAGGGCTGCACTTTGGAGCGGAGCTCCAGCCACGCCCTGGCGGACACAGGCACTGCACTCGAGCCC
Source organism: Effrenium voratum (assembly GCA_963377175.1). NCBI lineage: Eukaryota > Dinophyceae > Suessiales > Symbiodiniaceae > Effrenium > Effrenium voratum. The sequence continues at coordinate 231,593 of CAUJNA010000181.1, read as the reverse complement.
GGCAACTGACGGGCCAGATTGAAATCGGCCCGGAGGTTTGCCTCGATGCGCTCGTAGATGTAGGCAGGCTGAGATGACAGGGCAGCCCTGAGTTGCTGCAAGGCCACGGCATTCCGCCGCCCGGCAGATCCAGAGGCGCCCTCCCCGTGGCTGCTGTTGCTCCCGGCGCCCTCGAGGATGGCTTGCAAGCCTCTCTCCTGCTTTCTGTTCGATGCAAGAGCGTCCGCAATCTCGGTCAACTTGCTCAGAGCCTTTGCAACCGGGTCCACGCCCTTGGCGGGCTCCGGCTCCTCCTCCTCGCTGGCACTTGCTGACAGAGGGTCGGCACGGGCGGCTAGGGGCCTCTTTGCCGCTGGGGCTGGGATGTCGCCCAGCTTCCCAGGTCGCTTTTGGATGAGTGCGCTCATCTCTGCCAGATGCTCGCGGCTGATGCCAGCAGCAATGGCTGCGTTGACGACTGCAGGATCTAATCCGGGCAGCGGCAACCCAGACACAGCAGCAGCGGGTCCTGATGGCGGAGGACCCTGCGGCTTCTTGAGCGCTGGCTGGCGGGGTGGCGCGGGTGTGGCAGCGGGCTTGCATGGCTCACTGGTCTCTCGTGAAAGTAGTCGCTCAAGGCTAGCTTGGATATTACCCAGGGTACCCTCAAGTCGTTCTACTCGCTGGTCAAGGCCAGATGCAGGCACCTCAGCACCGGCACTGTCGGCGCTGAGGAACAGGTCAGGGTAAAGCTCTTCGGCGAACCTGACTAGGTCTCCAGCAAATGGGAGGACCTCGGCAGCTCCCTCTTGCTCTGCAAACGAGAAGTCGACGGCGACCTCACTTCCGGGAGCAGGGAAACTAACCAAACCTTCGGCTTCGTGACTGAGGAGTCCGACCCAAACACGCAGTGACAGGTCGGGCAACGGTTGGTCACGATTCTCTGGCGAGGCGCCCCGAACTGTGGCCACGGACGGTCGGCTGAACAATTGCAGGGGCACTACACGCCGGGCAATGGTCCTGTGCCAGGCACGATGCGGGATGGCAACAAGCACGTCCGGACCAACCAGGCAGATGGCAGCGGCGGCCACAGTGGTAGTGGCCTCACTCTCAACGATACTGAGGACACCAAAAGGGTAAAAGTTATCTACCCCACTATCCCCTATTATCAGATTATTACGGGGCCCGTCAAGGGCTTCGGTCACCGGCGTGGCAGGCTCAGGCTCGGTCATGGCCACTCAAGGCCGGCAGCAGTGACGGCAGCACGGGCCTCCCACTCGGAGGGGAAACCGGTGAACACCGAATCCCCGAACTCTCCGCGCTTGCCGACCCACGGGACCAGCTGGGCAAAGCTCTGGAACACTTTAACGGGCGAATGCTTATGGCCGTTGATGTCTCGCACACACACGTAGATCACACTGGGCAGGGGGATCGAGTCGCGACCCGATGGGCCCCTGGCTCTGCCCTTCAGGCAGCGAACCCAGAACAACCCAATGGACCTTGCTGCGGCCAATCGCCGCTCCGTGCTCACAGGGGCGTGGGATGATGCAGCACTGGTACTACGGGGGCTTTCGGCAGCTTCCTCGGCGGGCAGCACGAGCTCAAACTCAGAGGCCAACTCTAAAGCAGTCACTCGGTCGGCAAGGCTTGCTACCTCGTCCTGGAGCCCGGCAAGCTCAACCAGCTCACGAGCGGCCGAGCTCCGGCTCATGCAGACGGCCGGTTCCGCACAAGTACAGCAGGGCTCCACTGGTTGGCCCGGTTCCTGATCACAGCAAACAAGTAATGCTTGATGATGAGGATGAGGTCCAGTACCTGAGCGAGCGCCAACCCGAGGAGGATCCCTGCACAAAGGGACGGCACGTCGAAGGCAGGCCCCCAATGAAGCGGTGCCCCTGAGCAGTGTCCCAGGTCCCCGATCGCAGCCGGCTCAAGGCCCCAGAAAAGCGCTTGCAGGATGGCGCCACCTACGCCACCACCCGCTACGCCCGCTCCTAGGGGGCGAAGCATGCACTTCTCCAGCCAAACGCTGCGTGTGCTGGCTTGATCATGCATGCAAGGACATTTACAGGGACCCTCAAAATATGTAGATTTGGTTGCATGTTGTGTGATTTTGAGGGTCCCCATAAATGTACATTTATGGGGACTCTCAAAATATGTATATGTTGTTACAGTTTACACGATTTTGAGGGTTCCTATCAATGTACATTTATAGGGACCCTCAAAATATAGAGGATTTCTTACATTCTACTAGTCCCTTAGGCAGGGCGGAAGTTCTTATCAGCTGGAGCCTTTTTGGACGGAAGGGGCCCAAAAGTTAGAAAGGGGGATTTTGGGATCATCCTTCTTGCTTCCAACAGGATCCTGCGAGGGAGGGGAATGGCATCGCGGCATGCCAGGCTTGTTTTGTGAGCATCAGAACAGATGACTCGTACATGTTCTGTCAGGAGATCCATGGCCCCACCAAAAAAAAGCCAAAAATGGGTGGATCAACTCCAGGCAGCCTCTGCAAAAGCGATCCAGGGAGGAGTTGAGCCTCCATGATTTGCTTGTCAGCAGTTGCTGCAAAGACGACGCCTCACCCATAGGGCAACTGGATCTCTGACACCCAGATTTAGCAAACGCGAAAAGCCTTTGACGGGAAAGTGTTTTTCTTTTTGCTTCAAGTTTGTAGCTCCGCACCTAAACCCTGCTGGCATCCACCGTATCAATATTCGATCCTCATGGTTGGACTACACAATGGGATGCGTTGCCCTGTGGCCCTGAAACAAAGTCACAGGATTGCAATTCTGGGCTTCCGGTAGCTCGCCCTTCATATTCTTGGGATCGTATTCCTTGGATTCCGTTGGATTCCCTTGAACCAAGATCCAAAAGGGTGCGTGCTTTTTCAGGCTCCAAGAAAAGGGTGCGTGCTTTCTCAGGGAACCCCTCCGAAAGAAAGGTGGCAAAACCCCCCCCAAAAAACCAAGAAAGGGTCCCTCCAAAAGACCCATCCCCAAGAAAATAGACAATCAAAAGAAACAACACCTAAAAAGAGACCATTCCCCTTAAAATCTCGGGCCCTGGCCCACAAAGCTGGACCGCATGAAGTTGTTCTGCATCGGCCCTGACTGCTGTCCTGCCAGGCGCGAGCGACGGAGCGATCGCTCATCCGTCCGGGGCAAGTCTTGGTTGACGTTGGAATATTTTTTGCAGTGAAGTACAATAGGCAAGAATGTAAAATGGTTCCCAACAAAAAACCTTGCATCCGAGACAAGTTGGCAGCGAAGCCTTTTCTTGCTTGCTCTTAGTACGGAACATGTAGGAATGACCCTGTTCCAAGCTCTACTGGGTGCAGGCTGGGAATGAGGTTAATTCCCATGTTCTACCCATGTAACAACAAACACGTGTCCTGCCTTCGGCTTGCTCGGCATAGAACTACATAACATATTCATTGAAGTTTTTGCTTACCCTGGTGGACATGTTCTTTTTCTTGGAGGGTTCCCTGACTTTGTGAGACGTGCATTGAGTCCTTCATGTCCCTCCCACATTCACCATAGACTGTACATGTTGTCATCTAGGTCCTCCAGTAGAGAGGTTAGGATAAGGGTACCCTTTTTTTCTGTAGTCTATTTTAGCAGGGGAACCCTCCCAACCAAAAAAGGGGTGAGAAAGGGCACTACTGAGGGGACCTAGTTTGCTTGGGGAAATGGGCAACAGGGGCACCGCACTTCTTGTCAAGAAAAACCCCACCACAAAACAAATCAACTCTCCAAAAAAAACAACTTGATGTCAAGGTCCAACCCCCCGACCCACAAAAGCAGACCAAAAACAAAACAAAACAAAACACCCCCCCTCCCCCCCAAACAAAAAACAACTGATGTCAACCACAAAAAAAGCAACGGCAACCGCGCCCGCACACCGCCCGCGCACCGTCCTGTGACCTGGCGGGAGGGAGGCCTGAAGCCACCGAAGCCCCTGGCTTCGGGGCGGCTTCGGGCGGGCGCCGCTTTCTTCGGCGCTGGTGGATCATGGGGTTCTGGGAGGGGAGGGGAGGGGAGGGGAGGAGGGGAGGAGGGGAGGGAGGGGAGGGGAG